>CM076076.1:28905471-29060471 GCA_038088235.1 Zacco platypus
CTATCTTGACTTGTGTTTAAACTGAATGTGAGAATCTACAAAATGCTTTATTCCTAAAATCATGACGAGGAGTTTTTTTGCCCAAAACAGGGACGATTTCAGTCTGTTCTCTTTTAGAGCTTTTTTTAATATCGTTATGTAGGCCGTGTCAAGCCATATATAACATTTGTTAAAAATCAGTCCCTGTCTCCAAGGCTGACTTGCAGGAAAAGTAAAGCATGACAAGTTGGCACAGGTCTTCATGGAGACCGACTCGACTGCAGTTGCCATGGAGTGGGCAGGAAACCTGTTATGGCAGGTCTTTGGAGCACTTTGACATTTTCACAAAGGCAAGTAATTGCCCGTGTTTTCGGCCTTTGAAACTGGGATACTTGTGACTGTGCATCTGACATCATCAATGCTTTGGGAATCACATATCACAATCTACCTATCAAAATATAACTATTCTCAGCACTAACAGAAAAGGAAAAATCATAAATACAAATGCTTAGAATAGTTACACAGCAAAATCTCAAACTTCTACTCGAACGGAGACACTTCCAACTACCGAGCTCAGTCCCCTGTTTTTAGTCACTGAAGGTTTAGGAAGGGGCCGGTACTACCACACAGACACATTTATGTGGCGGACCGTCCCTCTTGTGACTTCCTGTCGGTAGGAACAGGTCAAGGGCACATACAAACTCTCTCTCTCCCTACATTAGCACCCCTTTGAGACTCACTTCAACAAATGGAGCAGCAGACATTTTCAGGGACGAGTCTTTTTAAGAGTATACGAACCCTTTTATTCAAGTGTTTTTAAACCACTTCTGTTCAGCGAACCTTTGGCCTTCAGCCTTTGGTGAAGATTAAATGCAAAAAGGTTGTATTGACAATACAATGTTATATTGACATTAAGGGAGTTGACAGAGGTGAAGATACCTGCTGTTTGACTCATGAATCCGTCACATTGTGAATATTTCGCTGACTATGTGGCGAAGATCTGTGTTAGACATTAAAACTACATGTAAGAGTCGTGATCGTGACAACCATATTGCTTGATAAATACTTACTGACTACATAAGACTAATTATAAAATAGATAGCTCTTGTACTGGATGCTGATTGGTTAATACAACTGATGGGTTAATGCTTGGGCTGGACAAAACACCCATTATTATAGGGGTTAATATCATTTGTGGAGGCTACAGTGAAAAAAACAAACATTTTAATGATCTTTTATTTCTTTTTGCTGTCTATATTCTCCAGTTTGTGAAGTATAAGTGGTTTGCAGCTGTTAGTACAAGCCGTGTGTGAAATGAGTGACTTGTCTAAAAAGGTCAAATCATCGGAGCCCGTTTAACAAGAGCATCTGTAACCTTAACCGCCCAAATGTTTTGTGTTTTAAGAACAAGTCTTAATGATCATGCATGGCAAGACTTCATCAGCGAAGAAGAATAGAGGGCAAAAATCGAAAGTGAATAATAGAGACACCACTGCTACAATTTGAAAAGATGGTGTTATGGTCAAAAAAGCTGGAGTTGGAGCACTAAGATGAACCTGCCCTGGTCAGCTTAAAGGTTTAGTTCGCCCAAAAATGAAATCTTTCATTTATTACTCTCCCTCATGTCGTTCCAAACTTGTAAGACTTTCGTTTGTCTTCGGAACACAAATTAAAATATTTTTGATGAAATTCAAGGGTACCTTATCCACACATAGCAACGTCATTGTACCTTTTACGGTAGTAAACACAGCTAGTCTATTACGGTAGAAATAGTCAACGGTTCAATGTTATGAAGCGACGAGAATACTTCGCGCGCAAAAAAAAAAAAAAAAAACGATTTTATTCAACAAATCCGTCTGTCGCCTGTCATACTGCCATGCTATTTTCGTAGCAGAGCATTCGTGTTTACGAAAACACAAAAGCTCTGCAACGAAAATAACGTAGCAGTATGACGGGACAGACGGATTTGTTAAATCATTGTTTTTGTGCACAAAAAGGATTCTCATTGCTTCACAAGATTAAGGTTGAACCACTGCAGTCACGTTGACTATTTTAGCCATGTCTTTAATATCTTTCTGGACATCAAAATGTGCAATTACGTTGCTTCCTATGTGTGGATCATATTAATTTGTGTTCCATAGACAAACGAAGGTCTTACGGGTTTGGAACGGCATGAGTGTGAGTAATTTTATTTTTGGGTGAACTAACCCTTCAAATCACCTGACTTGAATCTTAGGCAGATTTGAAGAGCAACCTGAGAAGCAGATTCCCTCCTTCAACATAGATAGACAACATTCAACTGGAGACTATTCAAAAGTTGTATTAATCAATTTTAATAAGGTTGGAAGTTGTATTGTATATTGTAAAAAAAACATATTGCCCATTTCCTAGGTGTTCATATTATTTTGTATATATTTGACATTGTTGCAGCACCTCTTTTCTTAGTCTGTCAGTAACACTACTTAATTACGGTATCCGTGAAGCCCTTCCTTCCGAAAAGCAAAATGTGCTCTGATTGGTCGACTAGACCAACGTGTTGGTTTCAAAACACTAACTCAATCAGGCCTCGCTCCGATTATTTTCCTTATGCCTTAGGTGGGAATTATTTAAAATGAGGAATAGTGACGTGTTTGTTCCTGGAAGAAAACTCTCTACAATCGAGTAAAGCTGCACGATTAATCATAATAAGATCGCAATCTCGATTCAAGCACCCACGCAATCTTATTTTATTAATGACAACGATTCGCCCGCATCTTTTAACCAGTTTTAACCAAGTTTTGAACCAAAATATTAGTTATTTCTGTGTTAAATACTCAAATTATCACACAAGTACTAAGATATAAGTTTTACGTTAGTATATAAACAACAACGAACAAAATAGACCTACCTTTTGAAACAAACTTAGTGCGTCAAATTACGGTTGTATCAATTGTATACATCTTATTCCACTAGGTGGCGACAAGTGACTTTTTTGTCATTGATTCATCATTCAAAAAATTTGTTCAAAAACACTGATTCATCGAGTAATGAAACAAGTATTTATTAATGAGTCATTGAAAAACATATTGCAAATAATTCATTCAAACATTTTCCAGCAATTTATATTTTGTCAGAGCCTCTAGTAAATTACATGTTATTTTGTTTGGTTGTATATTCATATTCGTGGGAGAATCGTGATCTCGATTTTAAACAAAAAAATCGTGATTCTCATTTGATCCAGAATCGTGCGGCTCTAAAATCGAGGAGTTTTATGGAGTTCAGAAACAGTGTTTAATGATATAGAGAAAAATCCCTTTGGAGTGACTTTGCAGAACTTTTTCGTGCTCAAACTGCAAAATTACACTAAAGAAAGCTGAAAATGTAAAAATGCATAATTTATTTTCATTTCCGTATTTGTTTTAGTACAATAGCTTTTATTTAATTTCAGTTAGTAATTTTAGTGCTTCAACCGCAACATTTCTACTTTTCATTTCGTCTAAAACTTTCATCTAATATTTATTTTACAGTTTTAGTTAATGACGCCCCTGCTTCAGAGGACGCCATACCTAAACGATCCTGTCACGAATGAATCACAACAACACAGGTGTCCCACATAAAAACATCAGGGAACATGACGCTCCACGGCAGGGCAAAGCAGCTACGGTCACTCTACAACTGCCCCTCACCACACTTTTTATAGGCCAAGTCAAAAACTATGTATGTGAGACATGGAAAAGCTAGCAGTTGGTCCCTGAAGCCTGTGCACATTTCCACGGGCATGTCCAGAAGAGGTCTGGCAGATGAACATACACACAAGTCATCCATGAGAGCCACAAGGCCTGTCCTATTATAGCACACACTGGCAACTCCTTATGTAATCTACTACAGGCACTGTTTGAATGGGGTCACTTAATTGCAAAGCTTTTTCTCAGGCCAAAATCTGCTGCAAACTAGGCCAGGGGAGTCCAGACTCAAGAAAAGACGGTTTAAGCAAATTTTATTGGAAGCAAATCCCTAATCCTTCGTTTTTTTTCTTCCTCTCTAATATATGTTCTTGGGTGAGTACAAGCTTTTCTAATAGATTTTATGTTTTATAAAAAAAAAAAATAACTAGAGAAATGCATCCTTCACATATTCTAATGTAATATAAGTAACAGCACTAAATGACGAAATTACTTTGACATCATCTGTGCTGGACACACAGATCGGCTCTCTTGGGACTGAAAAAAGCACTCGCTTTAATTCTCCAGCGGGACTGCATTACGTCATGTCTTGGACAGAAGCTACACAATTTACAAAAGTAGCAGTAGTCAAATGGCATGTGTGACTGTAAATTAATAGAACATTTATTTGGAATTTAAAATGTCAAATAAATGTCAGCTGGAGTTCCAGAACTGCCTTTATTCTATTATCTCGCACTTAATGCCACGGATGCGAAAGACAATAACAGAAAATCATCTCAATAGTCGAAGCACAGGATATATTGAGCATATTGTACAGCATAAATGCAACTAAACTTAGGCTAAATATACAAATGTAAAGACAAATGAATTCATTTGACTTGATTCTGATTAAACATATTTTGGTGTAGAAGAAATATAATTATGGGGTGCACCAGTGGAGTCCGATTCCTAGGCGTGTTTGTCTTGAAATAGGCTATTTGTTCAGGAATCGGATTACACTGGTTGCAAAATAATTAGTAGCATAAAAGTAACAATTACTTTTTTTGTCAGATTAAATGACTTGTGACAATTTATCACGTTTAAAATCGCACGCGATTTAGAAAATGCTGCGATTATTTAACGCGCAGCTTGTCAGAGCTGTACAGCACTGTGATCAGTATTAAATGCTTCTCCATCTGAAAGCCAGAGGGCGCTCTTGTGCAGAAATGCAAAATATGCCCTGCAGCAGAAGACGAAAACACGTTATATCGCTGTAGCTGAATAAACAGAAGATTGAAACGCTTTGACTGATTAATAAACACACGACTGCCTTATTCTGTGTAAGATATCACATCATCTCACAAAAGGATGGCCAACTGTTATGAAGTGAGATTGGACATGCTATTAAATGTTGTCTTTTGTTGGACAACGAGTTAATAAATGCACAGTGAGAGAAAGACAGAGCAGAAGCAAGGCTTGTGAGCAGAACGGTCACTGTCCCGATCGGACCAGTGCTTCGTCGTCATGAAACTATCATGTGCACATGTTTTTAAACCTTGCCAATTTAAACATTCAAGCGCAATAAGAAACGAAAGATGACTCGCTGTGTGAGAACTTTTGTTTGTCTGAAGCATTACTGAATTGAGCTCTCTTCTTGCGCTTAACCCTTATGTGCTGTTCGGGATGTTTTCATCCACTATGGGGAATTTTTGAGTCTTAATTTGGCCATAACTTTCTCCGTGTTTCAGCAAATGGAATGATTTTTGGTGACAAATCTTATTTTGACACATATTTTGGGAAAATGCTTTGAAAATTTTCAAAAACTCAACAGTACTCTGTGGGCAAATTCACTACCCTTTCGTTATGTTCGTGGCTGAAAACAGCCACGATTTTAACTGCTTTAAAAATGTATCAGATAAATATTTTTTTCAAATTTTTTTGTTTAAATCCATTAATCAACCTCAGTCCTGATCAAAACTACTAAATTTAAAAAAAAAAAAAATCTGAATTTTAACTCTTTAATTGCCAAATTCATAAATGATGTCACTGATTTGGGAAAAAATGTGTCAAAGATTAGAAACAACATTGGCTTTGATGCGTTGTTAGTTTTTGTGCAGCATCAGATTTTAACGTTTTAAAGAGTTAAAATCCTGAATTTTTTTTTTTTAACATAACGAAAGGGTAGTGAATTTGAACAATGCATAAGGGTTAAACGGACAATTTCACACAAAATTATGTCAAAATGCCCATCTTGGCAAGTATCTTAGTTGGAATGTGTTAAGTGAATGTAAACAGTTGAGAAATAAAACAGTGTCAGTATATTGGATCCGTGCATTATCTTAAAGTGATATAACAGTCGGAGGATTATGATAAAAGAGAAGAGCCCCATTTGTTCACCTATGCTACATTTTAAATATGGATTTTTTTCTTACACAAACGCATTGCTTCACTTCAGAAGGCCTTTGTTAACCCCCTGGAGCCATGTGGATTACTTTTATGAAGGATGGAAGAAATTTTTTGGGCTTCAAAATCTCATCCTCCATTCACTGCCATTATAAAACTTGGAAGAGCCAGAACATTATTTAATATAATTCTGATTGTGTTCATCAGAAAGAGGAAAGTCATATACACCTAGTATGGCTTGAAGGTGAGTAAATCATGGGATAATTTTCATTTTTGAGTGAACTATCCCTTTAACTCGCTACAAAAAATAAAAATCACCCAATTCTCTTGACTGAAAACACTTTAATAAAGATTCGTCTAGATTTCATTTATAGAGACTTTGCAGTGTTATTTTACATTTGACTACTTCATTCAATTTCTGTATATAATCTACCTAATATGTTTCTAACTATTGTTAGATCTACCTGAAACACTGTTTATTTCATTTGCATCTTTGCTTTTTATCTTTGCTATTGCTTGTAGTTTATTATTTGCTATAGTGTTTGAAATGTATACTTTATATTATTTTTATGTTGTTTATTTTAAGTCTGGCGACTAAAATAAATAAATGTACTAGCCAATGGCGACTCGAGCTTTAGTGTGTCCGTAGAGGGTTGAGAAATGAACCAAGCAGAATACGAATTGATCCTTCGCAAAGACCCGCCCCCTTTAGTTACTGTTGCTATCATGTCACGCATCATGTTCTCACGAAGTGAAAAATACATCCCGGAGCAAAGAGGATACTGACAACGCGTCAGTATTATGAAACGGTTTCATATTTAATATATCCTATTTTTTTTAAAGAAGTTTAAACAATAAATACAGTATAGTGTTTCTTTAATGTGTCGTGACAGATCGCTCCATCAAGCGATCATCTCTACATACTAGTTCATTTATAGCATCAAATAAACATGAATGAACATCAGAAGGAATGTTGTTTCAAGCGCGTAAAGACGTGAGTACACACAATTTCTCATGTTCACCAACGTTAATCTACTAACTCCCCTGACTGTTTTGTCAGACAAAATGGCGGATTCTGGGTTATGATTGGTCAGATCGCCTGTCAATCAAACTATTTGCGAAGGGTCGATCATGTGTTACTGCTTTTTTAGTAAATCTAACTTATGGCGTGACCAGTCTAGTCCAATTCCCGCACGAATGACTCCCATAAGCCGTTTTTTATTTTTTTTTAGTGAATCACCAATTCGTTCGAGTATCTACCATGACTCTTTTGTGCCTGTTCTTTTAAAAAGAATCAAAACACACACCAACGAGTTGGTTTCAGTTCTTGAAATCATTAAACTCACTCACTGAACCGCAGACTGGTCATGTCATACTCGAAATTATGCAAAACCGTAACTGACTAGGCGTTTTGTATCATCACCTTTAATGAATGACATGCGTAACCAAATTTGTATTATATTTACATAGTTTTATACTGAATTAATAGTTACGACCAATTGTTGGATTGATGTTGAAATATATAACAGACTGCTGACAGCAGTGAACACCATAAGAATAGTTGTTGTTTTTTTTCCTTTCTCAAAAAGTACTAGAAGAACAGTGCTACGGAACCAGAATCGTTTAGATGAATCGGAACCAGAATCGACTCCTAGGTGTGCATGGCTACTCAACAAAAGGACAACATTTCACAGTTAAATCTGCTACTGATTCAGTGAATAACATCTGAGGAATAACGTGACCTAAACCCAATGTAATCCCAAAACTACGCGTGATCAACAGGAACAGCAGATCGTGACTCCCTGTAAACGTGCTCTTCCTTAAGGAATCCGTCTGCAAGAGACCAAAATAAGCGATTAAAGAAACGCAGTTTTACCCTCAGCTCGTCTCGTTCGGCCTCCCAGCGATATTTCTCTGCTTGAAAGCGGCTCCATTCGTACTGGATGAAATGTAAGATCCCGGGCAACGAGAGGCCCGCTTCCCCGTCCTGCGGATCTCGCGGCTGGGATGATCCAGCCATCGGCCCGGCCGCGGCGGCGGCTGCAGCGGTGGGAGCGGGACCGAGCACAGCCTTCGGCCCGTTCGGATTGCGCCCAGCTCCGCTTCCTGCAGGGCTCTGATTCGTTCCTCCCGCCACCCCGCCGGATCTTTCCGCCTCCATCAGAGCGTTCGAGCTGTCGCCGGAGCCAGGAGGTGGAAATAGAGAAAAATAAGCCACCCCGTTGTTTGAAGTCTCCACCGAAGCCCTCTCCCGTTTTCCTGCCCGATACAGATAGGCGAGTACTCACACACACAGAAAAGTGCCAAATAGTGGTCCACTCCAACCACGGAATGGCTGAAAACGCTCCTCCCTATGGGTCATAAAGCTGGCTTCCGCTAGAGGGCGTATTGCGGCTCCAAAAGATCAGATAATAGAAATCTCAAGACGTTTTTTATTTTATAGGAGACGAGATAAAGAACCGCTACAACGTATAATCGTTTAAACCCATTGATTAGAAAGATTTGTGGCTGATCAACAAGTAAAAATCACTAAACAATTATTAATATATATATTTTTTATATATAAACGAGTCCATCAATCACAAAGACTGTGATTGGTCCATCATGACAAGCGGTGAGAAAAGTAAAAGGTGTCACGTGCTATCAATGTCGCGTCACATATTTTTAACATTATCTGTTCTAAAGATATTATATATTTTTCAAATGCGAAACGGAATATTATAATTTCTCATTTTAATTTTTAATTCGAATTTAATTCATCTTTGTTTTAGTTTTAAAAAATCTAATTACAAAATTTTTGGAGAAAAAAATGTAATTAATAATTATAATAATAATAATAATAATAATAACAAACATATTGCTTACAGATAACAGCAGTGAAGCGTTCGATATTTTTAAATCTGTTACTTAATCCCGCCCATTTAAGAACCGAAGCTCTGCGTTATTTGTCATTCTATCCGCTCGTTCTGTTTCTATTGGATTGACTGAAGCGACCCAGTCGTGTGAGCTTCCTGCCACATTGTGATCTTCTCTCAGGCTTCCTTTGCTCATTTCCGAATAAGCATGGGGAGGAATAGCAAGAATACCGTGCTGATGAGGAAAATGTTGAATCAACCGTTAAATGTTAGTCCTCACAATCGTGAATTATACCGTTTTTCATTATGAAATGAATATGTGTATATGCTCTTAAGATCAGAGGCTGCTTGAATCGATGATTGTAGACTCGTTTAGGTTTAAATGTGGATGCATGTTCTATATTTTTAGGGACCTGTCTCAAGTGATCAAATGAGACTTTTTCAAATACACGAATGTAGGTTATCTAGATCACATCTCTAATTGGGACAGCAGATTTGAACATATTTCTAGGTCATCTTTGTTGGATAGACTTTGTAATGATGACTAATAGGCTTTTTGTAATACAAATTTGATCTGATTTCTCAAACAATAACTTTGATATGCTTATTAAATGTTTATTAAAATGTTCTCTTTTTGTCTCCATGTATAGCATTAATGGACTGTGGTGAACTAAAGGCATTCGTGTTGAATATGGAATCTGTCCATCAGTCTTTTTTTCCTGGATGGGATCAGCTGACTCAAACGAATTGGCCAAAACTGATCTGGTCACATAAGATGCTTCATCAAATATTTACCTCAAACACTTTCCACTTTGCTTTCTTTTTGACCAAACCAGACAGCTAATGTTCAAGATTTCAGGAATTTGGACAAGTTATGACAGTCAAGATTATCAGTCCTCTCTCTATTGTCTCATAAAAGCGTATAACAAAAAGAGCCATAATGCGTATCAGTTTTTGCCAGGCTCTGTTAACTGGAGCAATAATTTTGAACTTGCTTATCCTATATTATGTCTCGCGGGCCCAGCAGCAGATGATGGAGAAGCGTCGGGAACAAGGTAAGGGCTTAAAGAAAGCCTCTCTTCCTGTGCCAGGACTGGGAGCTATGGGTAATCTGGTTGGTGGAAGTATAGTTGGCGGCGTAAAATTGGGAGGCCTTGAAGGCAATATGCGTGGCCCACGCGTCACGATCCTTGTTCGCGAATTTGAAGACTTTGAGAACTATGTTGGAGATGTTGCTCGCTCTTTTTTGCGCCAGAGACCAGAGTTGCCCTTCCTTGCTGTAGCCGAAAGTCCACCGTACCCTCCTTTGGCTCTTCCCGAGGGAGCCCGGCTCCTGGTGTTGTCGCCGAGCCCTGACCAGCCTCCACAAACTCATCGTCCCGAGTTCAACGTGCAGACGGAATTTGCTTTATTAGTTCCAGATGGTGTGGAGCTGGACCACGGCCGACAAATTGAGCGTCTCATTCGGGAGCTGGAAGGGGAAGGTGGCGGGCCGGTCCGACTGGTTGCTGCTCCGGTGCTGACCCGCTCGGCTGTGCAGTGCCTGCACCTTCGGGTTAATCTGCGGGAATGGACCGCCACCTACACCCCTGCGGCCTCAGGGAGCAGCGGTAGCGTCTGCACAGCCCTGCAGGGAGACGCCGTGGTCCTTATCCGTACCGAGGACCTCTTCAATCTCTCGGTTCCTTTAGGTCGCCCCCTGATGTCTTCCTTGTTTGTCCAAACATCTCTGCGGGGATGGAAGGTCAAGCTCCTGGAGGGACCTTCATTCTCCGCCAGTCATCGGCCGCTGTTTAGCTCTGCACACAACCAGTGGAAGGCAGATAGTCGCCTGAAAGATGCCACCAATCACCTCATGCGCAGCTTTGGCCTGAAACACGTAGTGTTGCCTGATGGCCGAGATCAGTGGTTTGGCTGCAGTAAAGAGACGGCACGATGTTTCGGCACAGTGCGTGACGACACACCGGAATACCTTTACGTAGAGCGCTGGACTCCACCGTGCTGCTTGCGTGCCCTCCGAGAGACCACTAAATATGTTGTCAACATTTTGGAGAGTTCTGGCGTGCGTTATTGGCTAGAAGGGGGTTCTTTGTTGGGAGCTGCCAGACACCAGGATATAATCCCATGGGACTATGACGTAGATTTAGGCATCTACTTGGAGGACGTTCCAAATTGCGACTACCTAAAGAACCTGGACTCGGGCTCACTGGTGGATGCTAACGGCTATGTGTGGGAGCGAGCAGTCGAGGGTGACTTCTACCGTGTGCAGTATAGTGAAGCAAACCATTTGCATGTAGATTTGTGGCCCTTCTACCCCCGTAATGGAGTGATGACCCGGGACACATGGACTGAGCACAAACAAGACGTGGAGTTCCCTGAACATTTCCTGCAACCCCTGGTGCCAATGCCGTTTGCTGGCATCACCGCTTATGGTCCGAACAATCACCATGCCTTCTTGGAACTCAAGTTTGGGGAAGGGGTTATTGAGAACCCCCAGTACCCAAACCCTTCCAAGAAAAGGCTGGACAAGAGTCGCATGTTAGGATCGTAGCAAGCAGTAACTTGATGTGACACAATTGCGCAATACTGCATTTCTGACATTTCTGAAATCTTTGGACATTTTAAACTTTGTAGAGTATAACTAAAAGACTAAATGTCTCTGTCCGTATCTGAACACTTGAATGTTAGTATTTCTTGCCAATTTTATTTATTATATGTGTGTGTTGTGGTCTGCTGAGTCATGAATGGTCTAAATATACTGTATGTAACAATGATAATAAAAGTTCTGAAAGTCCAAGTATGTAATTTTTACACTGCTGAATCCCAGAAATGTCAAAATGATGTAAAGGTCACGGCTTCATTTCTGTAGCAATTAAACAAAACAAATGTTAGAATTTTTAAACTGATTGCCAGAGAAACACAAGTTTTAAAAAAAGCCTGCATCATGGAAAAGTGATTCATGTTTGTAGGTCCACAAGCGAACCATTTAATAAACAACACAGGCGGCTCATTAAAACCTTGAAATGACTTTGATGCTTTTCAGATGTATGGTCATTTTTATACCACTATGTACTCTGTAGAGTGTAGGATGTTTTCAATGACATATGGACATATGTAAGCTGATCTTGAAAGAGGCTGGAATGCAAGACTATGTTGCATGATTAAAAAACTTAACACTTTCAATATTTTGAGTGGGGTTTTTTTATAAGACCTTTATCTAAATTGTTATTGAATTGAACTGCTTTTGTTGCTGTTTTGTTTGATTTGGTTTTGGCACCATGTGTTTCACAAATGTACTTTGTAATGTTCAGTATAGTACATATATAAATACATAATGACAATGGAATATTTCCATGACTGAAAAATAACAAACAATGTTACACAACACAAACATAACCACTTAACATTTACCACTTGTGTCTTAACATGTCAATGCATTTAAAATGTCTGGAAATGAACCACATGGAATAACTTTACTGTAATTACTGAGTTTTTAATTTGGTGTTCATGTGGAAATATAGTTACCGTAAAGATTACATGAACCACAAGGTGGCGCAGTAGGCCATGAAGTCTTCAAACATGCTTAACAATAATTCATTCATTCTAAATAAAATCGAGACATTAAGAGGCTAAGGAGCCTTGTAACACCTTAAAGGGGTTTAGTTAAAGATAATGACTGGCTGACTATACATTATCATGCATATTAAAGGGCATCTTACCAAATAAAATGCATGAACATAATTTGAGTCATGAAATTTAAATCGAGTTGAAATTATATGAGAAGACAGACTGTGGACTGATGTGAGAAACTAGGACAGCTATATAGGAAATCAGCAGCCAGTCTTCTAGACAGCTGTAAAATAAACATGCTATAGACAATAATAAATATAACCAAACAAAATGGTTATCCTTTGGTTAGTTGCGAAATCGTCTGGTACCCAATATGTACACCATTTTAGGGATTTTTCCAGACAACTTTTCACGGTGAAGCCAAAGTTGGCACGATTATGGGCTTGAGGTATAAGCCCCAAATGGTTTTGTCCATGGGTTCCATGTCAGCCCTATCTGAATTAATCCCCATATGGCCCCAGATGGGTTTGTCCATGGGTTCCATGTCGGCCCTATCTGAATAAGCGCCAGTATGGGCCCCGAATGGGATTGTGGATGGGTTTTTGATGTCAGCCCTATCTGAAGTAGTCCCCGTGTGGCCCAGATCGGTTTTTCCATGGGTTTCATGTCAGCCCTATCTGAATTAATCCCCATATGGCCCCAGATGGGTTTGTCCATGGGTTCCATGTCGGCCCTATCTGAATAAGCGCCAGTATTGGCCCCGAATGGGATTGTGGATGGGTTTCATGTCTGAATTAGCCATAGTATGGGCCCTAAATGGGTTTGTGGATGGGTTTCATGTCTGAATTAGCCACAGTATTGGCTCTAAATAGGTTTGTGGATGGGTTTCATGTCTGAATTAGCCACAGTATGGGCCCTAAATGGGTTTCAGAGTGAGTCAGAGTATCTTTATTATCATTTCAGCTCTATCATTTCTATAGTTTCCATGTTAGGCCTATTCGAATTATCCCCCAAATCCATTTGGGGCCCATATCGTGCCTACATTGGCTCCACCATGTAATGTCAGCTGGGAACTCATAAGACAGACAACATCACAGATAGTTTTTTTAAAAAAAATTCTTTATTCTGCAGTCAGTGTGGAGTACATTCAATGGTTCTCTTAACAGTACTCTTTGGCTCTGTTGATGACATCATCAAGCAACCATGTATGGTACAACCACCCGTTAAACCCACACATATCCGCATCGATGGCAGCTACAACTACAGCCACCTGGAATGAAAAGCCTTTACCGTACTGCATGTACTACAGGCTTTTAATGGAGTGAAGTCAGTCACGCAGAACAGACAGATTTGTGATTTGACATAATACATGTGATTTGTAATCCATCTCGAGCACTAACAGAACAGAAATGATAGACTGATAAGTGTAGATTACAAGCACCAAACACCCTATTAAAATGTTGGTGAATAAATAAAAAAAAAAAAAAAAGAAGATTAATCTTTATCTTTGGTCGGATTTAACCGCACACCGATCAACTGCGAGTCAAACTTAAGAGATTTCTACAGAAATGTGCTATCATGTTGACTTTCTTCTCATCATCGACAAACATTTGGTCAACATACAGTACACTGGCGAACATCTTGCACCCTGTCACCCGATACTTTCCTTCTGCTGGTGTGTTTAGGTTGAACATATAAAAGATTTCTATATATAATGCTGCAGTAATTCTGTTCAACTACTAGTTACAGTTAAACATTCACCAGTAAATGGTACTAACAGAATATTCTGCCCGATTCCTCCACATAAAATTCAATACCTTCAGAAAATGGCAGACATTTCATATTTGTGCTCTTCTCCAAATAACATGCATAGAAAAAAACAAAACAAAAATAAATCAACCAGACCTCAGAATTACACTTTTAAAAAGCAGACAAAATTGTCTACTTTTGTTTGTTTGTTTCTTTTTTACAAAAAAAAGGATATGCAAACATTTTTCATACACAAATAAATTCTTTAAGCAAAAAAAAAAACCTTCCAGTCTGGATTAACGCTCTAAACTATGGCTTTCTTCTGAAACTGATCAAAATGGCATCAATACACCTCTTGACCAGATATTTGCTTATCAGCCAGCACATAGTGAACTCTCTCACCTACAAGTTTCCACAGCCCTATCTGAACAGCTTCGGAGCTTTAAGACACAAGACATAACTTGCTAGTGTTCCTGTCTGATCAACTTGACTCCAAAGAGGACGCCGCAAAACCTAATGGTGTATGCATGAAGACAAAGATGCAGAAGGCAAGATGTCAGCTCTTAACTGTCAGTTAAGGTTAAAGTTCAGGCTTCCTACACCTCTCTTTTAGCTTCTGAGTTCAGTGAAGGCATCAGCACCCATTAGTCTAACCAACACCTGAGGAGCCTGAGGTGTTTTAAAGGGAATCAGCATGAACGAGGTATTTCAAAACGGCATAACGGAACGGCACGCCACCTAAAGCGTATTATTTGGTGTGTTGATGAGACATTGAGGGATGCAGAGGTTCTTGCGGGTACTTTGGCTTTTTAAAGAGATATTTTGCATGAAAAAGCTGTTGAGAGAAATTCTAAAGTTTTAATTTAGGAGCATGTAATCAGAACTATCAGGGCATTTATAATAATAATAATAATAATAAAAAATGCATTTTAAAAGGCCGGACTGACTTTTTGTATATTTAAAAGGAGTAAAGAAAACATTAAAAAAACGAAACTAAAAAGAGAAAAATTCTAAAATGTCTGACCAGCATCTAATAAATAATTGTTCAAGCATTTTTCCATCTAAATGTGCATAGCTTTTGGCAGACTCTTTTCACAAGAGCTGGGTATAAAGGAGGGTCAAATGCATGAGGTCTTTGTCCTGTGTTGATTTAAACCAGCATCTCTCCCATGGTCACTGCGTAGATGCAGAGACTGATTTAGTGAGATCAGGCAGGTAGAGAAGAGAGTTTGTTGAAATATTGTGCAAAACTACATGACGGACTCCTTGTCACAGGGTTTCGGTCCAACGACCTCTTCCAATTCAAAGTTTCCCTGTTTCTCGATGAGCGGAGAGCTTTCTGGCTTGGAGGCGGGGTCTTCTTCCTCCACTCGCACCTTATTTAGCTCCACCCCTTCCTTTTTACTGGAAGTGCGATCTACGAAATACTGCAGAAGACCTGCTCCGTAGGCGTCACCTTCGACATTGATGACGGTGCAAGTGCGATCGCTAAATAAAGAAAGAAAAAAAAAAAATACAGAAAAGACAATTATCCTCATGGTTTATAAAAATGAGAATGTAATATAATATAGTCAAAAGTCATGCTCCATCCTCGTCCTCCTCTCTATCAGCTATCCTTTCAGTTTTACCACACCATCTTTCTCTTTAACCCACAAAAACATCTAAAACAGATACTCACACAAGCCAGTCCACAGCCAAGATGAGTGACAGATCGTTGGTGGGCAGCCCCACCGATTCCAAAATGATGGCCAGGGTCAGCACCCCTCCAGCAGGGATCCCAGCAGCTCCCACGCTAGACGCCGTCGCAGTCACACTATAAAGGAGATTTAAAAAAAAAAAAAAAAAAATCAGTTAGTCTACAAATTTTATCCAATCAAGCGGAGCACTGAGGAGACATCCAATGAACTCACAGGATGGTGATGACCTGGACGAAGTCCAACGGGATCCCGTTAAGCTGAGCGATGAACACTGCAGCTACACACTGGAAGCAGGCGGCTCCGTCCATGTTGACGGTTGCTCCGATGGGCAGGATGAAACGGCTGATATGCTTGGACACGCCGTTGTTCTCCTCCACACATTTCATCATTAGGGGCAACGTGGCGGAGCTGATCACAAAAGTCGATGGTTATTTCCAGCTTAATTATGCATATGCAATACTCACTATTTAAAAGGATAGTTCGCGTCACAGGAACTTGAACCGATTTCAGTTCTGGGGAGGGGGGGGGACTAAATTACATCCTACTTCAGAGTAGGGTCCAGCACAAAAGGAACTACCAGTGACGTATATGTATGAGCTGAATGCATGCGAAACACTGGAACTTATCATTTTTAAAAAGCTGTGTAAACACACAGTTTATAGCCCATACATTTACTCCACGAACGTGGAAAACCGCAATAGATGGACCACAGCCGAAGTCCAGACACTTCTCAACCTTTACATTGAGAAATTCCAACGTGTCTTTTAAGGGATCAAGCGAAACATAATAATGTATTTCTGCTCAGCTAGCGACACTGGGCAACAACTACATGGCCAACGCTGTAATACTTTCTCGTATTGTTTTAACGGTTTCACCAAATAACGTATAAGATAGGACTGTTTGTAAACTAACGAAGAAAGAGAATGTGAGTGCTGTGTGCTCAGGCTAAGCCGTTCTCAGCATTATCAAAATAAAAGACTGCGGTGCCATCAAAATTAAAGTCCAGGACAGCGACAGGATGTAAGTGACGGCTTGCGTCACTTCAGAGTTCCTATTGGAGGTGTGAATGCAACCAGGAAAATGGTCCTAGCATAACATTTAGTTCTCAGGGGACTGCCCTATTGGCTGGTTCCTATAACTACCCGGTACAAAAGCCTGTATAGATGCCAATAAGAACTTTTATTTTGAAGAGTGTAAGTAGCTGCTGTGCATTTACCTAGAGGAGGTTCCAAAGGCAGTAGCCAAAGCGGTGACCAATCCCAGCAAGAAAGTGTAGGGGTTCTTCCGTGTAATCACAAAGTAAATGAGCGGGAGGATGAGGAGACCGTGGATGGCATGGCCAATGACGCAGCAGGCGATGTATTTCCCCAGGCTGGCAAACAGCAAGCCAACATCTTCCATTTCCACAATCTTAGCGGCAACCAGGAACATTATACCCAGTGGTGCGTACCTTCAAAACAAGAAGACTTTGAGATATGGTGTGATGGAAGATGAATGGATAGGATCAACAAATTGGGAACAAACACCACTAAACACAATTAAAGCACATGACGTTTTCTTACCACATGATCCAGGAGACCAACACCATGGTGGCCTCATTGAAGGAGTTGAAGAACTTAATAAGGATCTCTCCTTCCTCTCCAAGTTTCCTCAAGGCCACCCCAAACACCATAGCAAACACGATGAGACCCAGGATGTTCATGCCATCCACATCTGTGCCAACTGGAACCTATAAACAAAGACATAAATAACTGAATTCACGAGGTGGGGGGAAAAAAGAAAAAAAGTTTAAAAAAAAAATGACATTAAACCGCTAATATTTATTTTAAATATTTTATGAAACATTTCTAGAATATAAACAAAAGAAATTATTAATTTGTGTATTCATTAAATTACTTTATACTAGATTTAAAAAAAAAAATCTAATATTTGCATTTCATTTTTAAATCTATGTATTAATAGAATTTTTTAAAATTAAACGTTTTTATATAAGATATGTTTCTATAAATATATTTATTACTTAAAATAAATCTAGACTTTCAAGACGATCCAAGGGTAAATCTGGGACTTGGTACCTTTTCCAGGGAGAAGATGGTCGAGTTGGTGTCATTTTTCACTAACTTGTAACCAGTGGCATACTGTGAAGAAGAAATGTTCAGAATTATCTAACAATCACGTCACATATAAAACACATCTGCTTTTCATGTTAAACCAAATCTTGTTAAACCTACCGACTGAAAGGCAGCTGCTACCAGGTTCGATGGGAAGATATTTCTGAAAGAAGAAGACAGGAAGGAATTACATCACTGACATACTCTCAAACCAGATATCAATAAATCAGCCAATTAAATCAAACAAAGCCTAATTAGTTAAATGTCAGAAGTGTGTTTTCATATCTTGCAGTCACTAAAACCCAAGTTATACTTGATAGTTTTTTACATGTTCACCAGGACACGTGACAATGTTGATATCAGCATAGTACAAGCGTACTGTATGCGTGCAAAAACAGCACAGGCATTGGACAAAGAAGCAACTTTCAAGTGCGTTTCAGTGGAGTATATTTTGAAAGGCTATGCATTCAGTTGCATGTATAAGCTAAGCGTTCACATCAAAACTGAAGAACGCTTTGGGCATTAGCAAACACTATTCAGAGCAAGGTAGTGAGAGAACAAAGATCCAATTCTAGCCACAGTTTCAGCCCACCGGCAATAAAAATCCTCACAGTTCTGACCAGCCAATCCCTCATGTGGAAATAACTTGGAGAATTTAGTCCGATTTTATCCCTCCACTAATCCCGGTTCCACACATTACCTCCAACCCCTATAACCCCGTTCCATCCTATGGAGAACAACCAGACGGGCAGTAGGACCTGCCTGGAGATGGGGATTAATGACAAACACAGACATTCAGGAATTTTCCGACATCCCTAACCTTAGTATGGACTGTGTGCATTAAAAAAAAAGGAAGTCTTCAATCAGATGGAAAAATAATGCCTGAGTATGATGTTAATATGACCTGTGTGCCACTTTTTATTCAAATGAAACCACAAAAACAGCCATACTTGAGTTACATTCACACAGTAAAGTAAAAAGCACCATTACAGACTTGATTCTGAACACATCTGGAATTTTTTGCCTATAGGGACTATAGGCAATCATTCCCAGCTAACACCTAAAGAAACCTGGGAGGTGGGAGGAGATGAGTGCTGCTGCACAGCTGAAGCAAGATGAGACTAGAGAACCAAGAGAAGAACAACTTCAAAATTGCTGTGATGTGCAACAGGCTGTACCCCAGACAGCAGGTCACTGCCAAAGAGGAAAGAAAGAACTCAAAAATACATGCAAAACCCTTAATGAAACCCAAACACACCAGAGGAACCGGCATAGCAACACTGGTTTGACCAGTTTACGCCACTGAAATATCTGACGCACTCAAACGTTGTCACAGGTTTGTTGCAGTGAGCTGGGTGGGACAAACTTTTTAGGCACAATTTACTACCATTCGTCTACCACACAATGACAAATATGTCAACAATTCAATGAGTCATTCCAAGTGTGGCCGGTAAGTGTGATGGAAGTTCCTTCTTTCTACAAAGACGTGTAAATAGTGATACACGTCAAACAGGACCTTGTTGAAACGTGGCACTCCACACACCTTAAAGCTTTCAAAGATTTATCTCAAGTCTGGTGTTTGTTAACATATTAAAAGTAACTATTAACAGATAAATATAACTACTCTCTGACTTACACAAAGTTTAAACAAAAAAGGCCATGCTGGGGGGAAAAAGTGTGAATTTCATATTCACTGCACATAAAGAACACTAATGGATTTAAGGAAGAATTCACACAGAAATTAATCATTTACTGATCATTCATGATGCATATGACTTGCTTTGAGCGCAAATGTGATGCTTTGAGCGCTGTTGAGTGGATTCATAAACACCTGCGATTGTGTTGACGCGGTCATTGGATAGATCTGTGATCACCCCCGTGTGTATGTGTGCAAGTGCTCATTGGTGGCTACTTACAATGTTTTTGAGGCGTTGATCACAATCACAGATATATCTGATGAGCGCGTGAACACTACGGCCAATCAGGTGTTTACAAATCTGCTCAACAAAGCGTCATTTTTTTTTAAATTTCAGTAACAATAGTGAAGGTGGATTCTGGAATCCACTGCCGCTTCAATATATATATATTTTGAGTGATTTATCATGAAGTTTTTAATTAACATTTATCTTTCTAAATATTAAATTATTTTAATAACTTCAACTTTTATTAAAATATTTATTTTTCTTTTCATTTTCAATCACTAGAAAATAATGATGTATATTGTCTGTACCTCTCAATGAGAGAAAAGTGCAACTTATCAGTATGTTTTGGGAAAGTTTCCTGTTCAGAGCAGAGCTCAGATCAGCTTCAGCCTTGAAGAAGCTGTGAATCATGTATCTTTGTATGTGCGCCAAGTGTTCGGTACAGGTCCTTTATGGGAACTGGTGGAAAACTGGCACTCTGAGACCTGCAGATGCCTTGTCCAGACTTAATAGGACATCCTGTCCCTAAGTTCAGGGTCCGATCGTCAGCATCATGATGTAAAGATGTATACTTCTGACTATCTGTCCATGTGTGGAAAATGACCAGTTTTGTCTAGTTTTCTTAACCAATCAGAATCTTAGTAATGACGTAGTTAGTGGACTCAGTTAGAGTATAAGTGTTGTGGAAATGTGAATGTACAGAGAGAGAGCGTGTCCTACGAACTCCTTGTGAGACTTGAAGCTGCTTCTGATGATGAAACTGTAAACTATTCTTCAGTAAAATTTTCATCAATTTAGTTTTTTAAAACTCTGACTCCAGGTCTCGATTTATCATATCTGGTCTTTTGGGGCTTTCACTGTAAATATCCCCTACAATAGTTTTTCCATGTTGCGTCCATTGCTGGAGCGGCTGAGAAGGGTGCGCTGTCATGATACAGTGCAAGAGCGGCCTCTAGAGGCGAAATCACTGAAGCCTCATGGAGTTTGTTTTGACACACGAGACAGATACAGATTTAAATCATAGATAACAAAACGCTATGTATACACTACATGTTTTCATATTTTTATGAAGTGCTAGATCCTGCATTTTCCGTCAAAGCCAATAGGAC
Organism: Zacco platypus; assembly: GCA_038088235.1. NCBI lineage: Eukaryota > Metazoa > Chordata > Actinopteri > Cypriniformes > Xenocyprididae > Zacco > Zacco platypus. The sequence goes on from CM076076.1 coordinate 28,926,508, forward strand.
ACTAACATTAGTAGTCGCTTTTATGCATTAATTTACATTTATTCATTTGGCAGACGCTTTTATCCAAAGCGACTTACAAGGGGAGCAATTAGGTGTTAGATGCCTTGCTCAAGGGCACCTTAGTCATGGTATTGAAGGTGGAGAGTGTGCTGTTCATTCACAATCCCCACCTTCAATTCCTGCCGGCATGGGAATCGAACCAGCAACCTTCAGGTTACAAGCCCTCACCATTAGGCCACGACTACTCTATGCATTCGAGAAAGCAAATTAGCACATCCAACTTCAGTTCTCTTATATCGTCACTGTAATACATATTTTATTTTTAAATTTTCAAATAAAATAAAATATACATCTAATTTAAATGCTTTTGTGTAGATGTTTAAAGATGGCTATCTATAAGCATGGCTGTTTGGATTTATATGAAATGGTAACACTTTACAGAGTCCTTTTGTAACATTAACTAAGGTTAATGAAAGTATTGTTAATTTGTTAATTTCAACATTTACTAATCCGTTTTTATATTTTATCACTATGAACTAAAATGAATAAATCAAGCTATAATTAATATATTAATATTTATCCTTAAGTACAGTATATTTTTATGTTTTTTATAATAAAGTTCAGCACCGTTTGTTTTCATTTAGTCTCCATTTTAAAAACTAACGGCTGATTAATCGGTTATCGGCGTGGTCCCACCTAGTTATCGTAAAATCCACTAGTCTGTTCGACACACACCAAAACAATATGGCGTAAAAAAGATGTGAAATGTAACGGATGAGTCGCTCATTCACTGGAAAAGATTTTTCACAATTTCTGTTGTATTCCACAAAGAAAGAAGGTCACATAGGTTTGCGACATTAAGACTTGCTTCACTTTGTTAAAAACTACATGTTTTGCGTAACACAGAGGAATGACGGCTTGTTCCACAACATGCTGTCAGGGTCTCGCCTTCGCATTAAACCTGATAAGGCAACACAACTGCAGATAACAGCTGAAACAAGTTCAAACTCAGAAAACAGACGGCAAAACATGTTGTTTGTGGACTTCCAATAGAAAGACCGTCTGACTGTGTGTGTGTGCGCAAGAGTGTGAAATCAGCAGGGTCCACGCTGGTCCTTGTTTTTGTATGGCAGGATTTATTCACACTGAAACCCCAAGAGAGAAGACCCTTTGATGGATGACACGAGCGACATCAGCTGCCTAATGTTTGCACGTGGCTGTTGCCCTCATGTGGCAAGCATACGCCGCCTAATTGACTCGCCCTGGAGACACAAAGGAGTAACACTGGCCCCCAACACATGTTTTCGTTGAATAATGACTTGTATATTCTGAGGAATTAGTCATAAAAGTACGAAACAAGGAAATGACGAAAATGGAAACTAAATGTTACGGTTGAGAAAAAAAAAAGAATTTTAGCAAAAAAAACGTGTTAGATTTAGAAGTTATTAAACTGCATTAACAGCCTCAATGCTGTTATAAAACAGGCTTTGACTCTTTAGCTCCTTCAGTCATGTGGGAATGAATGCACGACTGTTAGCGATCGAAACCCTAGACAATTATCAGCCATCCTGTAGTCTTGAAACCAGAATCCGTAATCATATGCGGTGAACTTAAAGGGAGGAAAGAGCCACTACATTTTTGTGAAAGTGATAGTTCACCCAAAAATGTTTTACTCACTCAAGTTGTTTCAAACCTGTACGAGTTTCTTTCTTCTGTTGAACGCAAAAGAAATCAGCCATTGACTTCCATAGTACTTTTACTATGGTATTTTCTTCCTACTATGGAAGTCATTAGTTACCGTCAATTGTTTGATTACCAACATTCTTCAAAATATCTTCTTTTGTGTTCAACAGAAGAAAGAAACCCATACAGGTTTGGAACAACTCAAGGGTGAGTAAAAGATGACAAAATTGGGTGAACTATCCCTTTAAAGGTTTCTAAAATGACATTTTAAACCTCAATGAAGTGGTTCAATTACAATTCTTGTAAGTAAATAAAATTAAGCATGAAGTTGAAACGACTGTGTGCGTTGTTCGATTCTCTTTAAAGCAAAGGTATACAGAATATTATATCTCCCTTTGTGGGCTGAGTGACATTTCCAAGGACAGACCACCAAATACAGGAAACCCTGTTTCTCTTGGGTCAGGTCACCCTAATGTGTGTCAGCGTAAATATTTGCATTTAGTAAATATTCAAATTAACGTGCATGTCATGTGTAGTTTGAAAACTGTTCACAAATATATGTTTTTGGTTCTTGCTTACTTGTTTTTGAAGGTAAATGAGAACAGAGTGTACCGTTCTCATCATTCTGTAAAACACATGATGAAATTTGACCCGAGCCAAACCCCAAAACCCACCCATAGTCAGTTTTTAGGCATGCTTATAGAATGAGAGAGATGTTTGCCTCTGTTCAAAGAATAAATACATGTCTTCACTCTATCTTGAGTTAAGGAAACCACACACAAAGACAGGGGAATGCGACAACTGGCACATATATAGAGTGTGATCATAAACCAGCATCCTCTTCAGAGCGGATTAACTACGTCAACACGCCGCGCGGAGCTGATGCAACTCGAGGGTCAGTTTACAACGGTTGTGTCTAGAAGGGATACAGCTACATAACAGTAAATTAAATGAGTTACTTATAAAATTGTGTTTTATTAACATCTACACCTACCCCAACCCTTACAACACCGCAAAAACAGTTATTAAATTAAATAAATATTAAATAACGCAATATTGATGTGCGCATGCCCAGTAGCTGTTTCCCTTCTAGTCTTTACATGCAGATCAACGTCAAGCACACTATAGATAGTCAAAACAAGGTCGCTGAATAAATTTACGATACTCGACGCAACAATAAGCGACGTTAAATTAAAAAAAAAGACGGTGATTATAAAACATAACATACTTAAGAGCATTAATTACTTTCAGGCTGGGCTATGGCTTTCTGAACATATATTGGACAACTTCTTGACTTCTAGTTACATAATGTATCACAAATACCATTTCTTGTTCGTTGACAGTGACTTAATGTCTTTTTCCTCTTCCTGTCTGGCAGTAGAAGATAATTTCCGCGAATTGGTACTTTAATAAAGATTAATATGTGTGATCTTGTGGTTGCTGGCACATTATATGCTCTAAAATTTCAATAAGCTTTTTACGAATAGTTCTGTTTATTGTAATTTTGCCGGCTAAAAATGCATTTGAATAAAAAAAGGCTATTAATAATGCATATTTAATATGCGTGTTGACAAAATGCCTGTACATGTGTTAAAATGAAGTTATTAGCATATATGTCATAGTTTATTCGCTCAAAAAAAATTTAACAACATAAAATAGCGAATGAAAACACGTGTTTATGACGTAACTTCAGGGGAACAATTCACGCCGAGAGTCACTTCACTTTGTGGACTTACCTTATCAAGTCTAAAAACGAATCGATGACTTCTTTGGCTTCGGGAACAGCACTGTCTTCCTGGAGGTTGAGGGATAGTTTTTTCCCATCGTTGGCACCAGGTTGTATAATAAACGCCATAATAACGCCGATAGCGGACGCGATCAAAGTGGTCACCAGAAAGAAGAGCATCGCCCAGCCGCCCAACTTGCCCAGGGCTTTGGGGTCAATGCTGGCCGCCCCGGACACCAGACTGCAGACCACCAGAGGAATAATGATCATTTTGAGAAGGCGGATGAGCAGCTCACCGGGAAACCCGAAGTAAATGACCTGAGTGCGGCTCAGCCCGGCGTTGCGCACGCCGAGCCCGATGAACACGCCGGCGATGACCGCCGACACCGTCAGGATGACCAGCAGATTGGCCATAGCGATGCGTTTCAGCTTCTGTCCGGTGGTCTCCGGCTCGCTCGTCTTACGGTCACTCAAGCCATTGGCGACGGCTGTGTGCGCGTCACCGTTGGACGTCTTCACGTCCTCTATGGAGATCTTCTCTTCTGTCATTGTGCTATCTGAAGTTCTCCTGATGTTCGGAGAGTGAATGTAAAAGCTTTAGGAGTCTTTGGTGGGAGCTGGTCGTCTCCTCGTGCGCTCAACTGACGGCAGCGTGGAAGTGAATGGCGTAAAAAAGCGCGGTGGTTGTGGCTTAAGTTTCCAAAAACGTCATAGGGCGGGGCATGAATGAACAGGAAAATACTTCCCTCGAGACCAAAAGGTTTTGACTTTTAGATACACAGCAGGATGGATAGATTATAAAAGAAACACCTTTAAAATGATTTGGACACTTAAAATGTGTGAATGCCATTGAATTAAAAGTATAAGATCAAACAAATGTCAAACCAAGAGGCATTTATTTAAAAAATAATAAATTAAAAAAGCACAAGCATGTATCAAAACAAAAAAAAAGGTTTAAAATGATAAAACAGTCGATGGTCAAGATTACAAAGACATGTACGTGTTTATTAATGTGCTGAACTACACCTGTGGTTGCTCTGCTGGGCGAACTGATTTCACACATCCTATAAAGGTTAGTTGGGTAAAAGCAATTGAAATAAAAAATTATGTTAAAAGTTCTGGCATTGCTTAATTGCAAAAAAGTAATTTAAAAAAGGCAGCTGTCGCTGAGAAAATGCATCATTTGTTTGCAGAAGTCATAGATTGTCTCTGCATTAAATGCAAAATATCCAATCAGACATTTTTAGTGTGGCTTAAGTATTGTCGTGTAACAAAATGTAACAAATTCATCAGCTTAAGTGGTAACACTTTACTGTGTCACTGTTACTTGTTACTGTAGTAATAACTGGAAATTATGCTTAATTACATGCAATTAACCGTACTTAAATTTATAATTACACTGTAATACCTTAAAATAAAGTGTTTAGTCGGTGTTTCATATGAACATTGAGAGATATTTCTGTATTTATGCGTCTTATACGTATCATACAGCAAATGAGGTAATGGAAAATCTGTTAAAAATTCACATTGAAGATGTGGAACACTAGTATAAAAACTCTGTGCTGTCAAACAATTAATCGCGATTCATTTTCGTGAATCTGTGTGATCGGGGATGTTTTGACATTGTTGTAAAACACTGTACGTGAAAAACACAAGGGAAAAATGTGTCCGTTTTTAGTATATGGTTGTCCTGTAAACGTAGTGTTACTATTTCGTCATTCATTTTTATTAGTACTGTCAAACGATTAATCACGATTAATCGCATCCAAAATAAAAGTTTGTGTTTACACAATATGTGTGTGTACGGTGTATATTTATTATGTATGTATAAATACACACACATACATGTTTATATTTAAGAAATATATATAATATATATAATATATATATATATATATATATATATATATATATATTTAACTTATATTATAAATGTAACATTTTATATATAAATATATTTTTGTTAAATAAATATGTGTATTTATATATATACACATAATAAATATACACCGTACACACACATATTGTGTAAACACAAACTTTTATTTTGGATGCGATTAATCGCGATTAATCGTTTGACAGTACTAATAAAAATGAATGACGAAATAGTAACACTACGTTTACATGTACTAAAAACGGACACATTTTTCCCTTGTGTCTTTCACGTACAGTGTTTTACAACAATGTCAAAACAATCCCCGATCACACAGATTCACGAAAACGACTAAAAACACTGTATGTTCATGCAAAATTCACGTTTTTGTAGTTTACACTGAGACGATAACAGTATCGTTGTCAAAAACTTGCACTTTGATACTTTTTAAGCCCTCAAAACGTTGTTGTTATTTAAATGAATGGCCAAAACACATAAAAAGTTTTCAGTTTTTAGTTGAAATGGCATTGTGTAAACGGCGTATGACACCTAATGGAACAAAAGTACTGCGTTTCCCGCCTTGTTAATAGTTTTTTTTTCTTCCAACCCTCAGTGGGGTGTAAGCAGATGTACGAAAACGTACAAATGATATAATTCAAATTTCCCACCAAATCGTCAAAACGTAAAATAGTTAGAATTACCATGAGATTGTGTTGGAGTCACCAAGTGAACTAACTTGCCCTACATGGATACTGGCTGAAAATTAGCATTCTACTCTTACTATTTCTGCCTTATCTTTATATGGAAGAAATACTGGGAGTAGTACACTAGTGTATATCCTATTCCAAATTCAGCCTTTGAGTCATCAAAATACCTGACCCAAAACTTTATACCCAACCAGGCTCACTGCTTTGCCAAGAAATATGTTTGCAGAGCAGAAAAAACAACAATATCTCATTGTTAGCAGAAACTTAGTCTTCGTTCATGTGAGTAATCAAATATGCTGAAGACTGAGGTCTCCGCATGGAGCCAGAGTCATTTCAGTCAGATTATCCTTCATAAACAAAACTCATAATTTTCTTTAAACAGGTTTTTTTTTCCGGTGCAGTGCCTTATGGGAAGAGCTTTATGTTAATAAGAGCAGTCTACACTCTATCAACAGTGCTAGCGAACTCATTGGGGGTCCCTTTTTGAAACCTAAGGGTCTGCTTATATAAGGTTCATCTTCTCTGTACTAGACTGTGTGAACCGTACTTCACAGAAGCACGACATTCCACAGATATTGAGAGAGAGATTTGAGTGCCAGAGCTCCGTACGGCGAGAGAGGATGATGTGCGGACGGTTCGAGGCAGGGGGCCTCCTTTCTCAAAACAGAGCGTTCGCTCACACACTGGTTCTCTCCTCTGTGCGTGTTACAGACGCCGCGACCTTGATGCCCTTGAATAAACTCCACTGCCCTGTCTGGCTCCATATACCGACCTCCTAGAGAAAACCTGTTTTGTCTGCGTTCAGACTCTACAGAAGATCTGAGCAAAAATCCCAGATGTTTCACTGACACTGCATTTCTGAAGGTGTATGGGGAAGGCTTTTTTTTATATCCCTGCCATCTCATTTCATTGTACTGCTTAGATTATTGCGGAGTCACTTTACAACTGTAGTGTCATTTTCATCTGATTTGCTGTTTTTAAATTATTATTTTAAAAAAACAATGGGAAACATAGATATGAATACATAAAATCTGCATTAGCAGCTGTTGCTATATCCGTGTAAAATAAATAAACGTCATATCATGAGAGTGTCCATGAGTTTATACGTTCAAAAAAATATATATATATTTTTAATAAAGAAGTTACTAACAATAACATTTATATAAATGATTAAATAGTATTTTATTAATCTTACTTTTTAAATGTATTTTAGTTTGAATACTTTCTGCATTTGGAATATATTTGTGCCTTTTAAAAAATGTAAAATTTAATTCTAAAGTAGGTACCGATAGTCTCGTGGGCAGCACTGATGTATAGTGTTGTTGCGCTTCAGGCGACCCGAGTTCGAGTCCCAGCTTGCGGACCTATCCTATCACAATAAAAGCAAAAATAAATCTTTAAAAATATAATAATAATTTTAAAAATGCTAAAGTTTATTTTTAAACATTATTTTTAACATTTATATAAATGATTAAATAGTATTTTATTAATCTTACTTTTTAAATGTATTTTATTTTGAATATTTTTCTGCATTTGGAATATATTTGTGCCTTTTAAAAAATGTAAAATTTAATTTTAAAGTAGGTACCGATAGTCTCGTGGGCAGCACTGATGTATAGTGTTGTTGCGCTTCAGGCGACCCGAGTTCGAGTCCCAGCTTGCGGACCTATCCTATCACAATAAAAGCAAAAATAAATCTTTAAAAATATAATAATAATTTTAAAAATGCTAAAGTTTATTTTTAAACATTATTTTTAACATTTATATAAATGATTAAATAGTATTTTATTAATCTTACTTTTTAAATGTATTTTATTTTGAATATTTTTCTGCATTTGGAATATATTTGTGCCTTTTAAAAAATGTAAAATTTAATTTTAAAGTCGGTACCGATAGCCTCGTGGGCAGCACTGATGTATAGTGTTGTTGCGCTTCAGGCGACCCGAGTTCGAGTCCCAGCTTGCGGACCTATCCTATCACAATAAAAGCAAAAATAAATCTTTAAAAATATAATAATAATTTTAAAAATGCTAAAGTTTATTTTTAAACATTATTTTTAACATTTATATAAATGATTAAATAGTATTTTATTAATCTTACTTTTTAAATGTATTTTATTTTGAATATTTTTCTGCATTTGGAATATATTTGTGCCTTTTAAAAAATGTAAAATTTAATTTTAAAGTCGGTACCGATAGCCTCGTGGGCAGCACTGATGTATAGTGTTGTTGCGCTTCAGGCGACCCGAGTTCGAGTCCCAGCTTGCGGACCTATCCTATCACAATAAAGGCAAAAATATAATAATAATTTTAAAAATGCTAAAGTATATTTTTAAACTGGGAAAAAAAATCTATTTAGCTACATAATAGAGCAGTGACATTTTCATGAAAAAAATTCTTTTATTATTTTTTGTTTTATTAAAAAATGACCTTTATTATAAAATTAATTGTAAATATGAACAAATCCTATATATGATATTGCCTATGGTTTGACTGCAGTGCACTTTGACTTTGTCATCTGAAAAATTACTGACAGCATTCGCCATCACATGACTGTATAATTTGTACTAATACATTTCTATTATTACAATGTTAAAATGTGTGTGGTTAGAAAACAAACTATTATGTGTTGGTGCATGTCAGTTGGCTGTTCTTTAGTGCTGTTACAGTAGGTGCGGTGCTGGCAAAACAAAGCAAAAGGTAAAATGACCTGAGAGTCACATGACCTTTTACAACAGGGAAAGGGAGAAACGCTCGATACAAAGCTGCAGGTTTTCATGTCATGGGAAAGCAAGTCCAGGCACAGAGTTTCTGAATTAAAGCACCAGAATGGCATCAGCGGAGGAAACCAGATATTGTACGTTTATCTCGAATACCTGGCACCTTACTTTTCGTTCTCCTCAGCCACTGTATAGTGTTCACACAGAGACGGTATTGTTCAGAAAAGTACAGAAAACCAGTGTAAGTGTAAGCCAAAGAGAATAGGGTTACAGAAGGTTACATAAGGATGTGAGCGGCACCATGTTCCCAAGACAGCGTGTGTTGAATGTGGTTGTCAGGTCGATGTGTTCAAGATTCCCAAACGGCACATGATTAAAATAGAAAGTTGCTCTGAACTGGTAGCCCTACAGTATTTGAATGTACTGTATGTTGTCGATAAAAGCATAAATGAATATTGTAAATGTAAATCTATGCAAACAGTCCCCTGTGTAGTATTCTAGCTGAAGGCAGACAATGTAAAATGCTGAGTCACCCTTACTGAGCTGAATCAATGGAGATCCTATCTATTATTTTTAATCGACGGCACTGAAACGGTGGAATGGAGCTTATTAAAGAATTAAGGTTCATTGAAAACTAAGATGCTTTTCAACACAATTTAAGCAAATGTGCTTGTCAGGTCATGCTACGGACCCATTCAACTATGCCTCTCTTACTTGGAGGCAATCCAGAGAGCTGAAACAGATATGTGCTGAGATGTAATGACACGCATATTACTAAAACTGCTGAATCATGGTATATAAGTGAAGCGTGTTAATCACAAAGCACAGATTTGCTACATGGAATATGTAATAATATTATTTATTTAGACAATTTAATAAAACCCAAACTTTGGATATATATCTGTGAATGAATAATTTAGACCAGTGTTGTGAAGTAGATCAACGATTCATTGAAAAGATCCAACACAAAAGGATAATTGCTCTCATGAACATGCCAAGAAAAGCAAAGGGAGAGGACAAAATGTTCGCTGACCACTTAAAGGGATAGTTTACCTAAAATTCAAAAAGGTAATTGCGACTGACTTTTTTTACATCTCGTAATTCTGACTTTTTTTTTACACCTCGTAATTCTGACTTGCAAATTGCAAGTTATAAAGTCAGAATTGTGAGATATAAACTCACAATTCTTGCTTTATAATTCGCAATTGTGAGTTATAAAGTCAGAATTACCTTTTTTATTTTATATTCAGTGGTGGAAACAAGCTTCCATACAATGGGGTCCATCATAATACATGCTTTCTTTTGGCGTTAAATAATACCAGAAAATACATAAAAAACACATACCAGAAAAATTTACCAGCACAAATCTTAGTAAATCACCTTGCGTGACAATTCTTACTTTACTTTATAATTTGCAATTGTGAATTTACATCTCAAAATTGTGAGTTACAAAGTAAGAATCGTGAGATATAAACTTGCAATTTCAGAAAAAGTTTCTCACAATTGTGTTTATATATCGCAATTCTGACATCATAACTCACAATTGCGAATTAAAAAGTAAGAATTGTGAGTTATTAAGTCAGAATTGTGAGATATAAACTTGCAATTTAAGAAAAAAAGTTTCTCACAATTGTGTTTGTATCTCGCAATTCTGACATTATAACTCACAATTGCGAATTTATATCCTGCAATTGCGAAGAAGAAAATAAGAATCGTGTGATAGAAAGTCACAATTTATTTTATATTCAGTGGTGGAAACAAGCTTCCATACAATGAGGCCCATCAAAAGACATGCTTTTTTTCGGCGTTAAGTAATGGCGCACATACCAGCACAAACCTTATTAAATCACCTTGCATGACTCATTTAAATACTCTCCTCCCATAAATTTAGCATCTGAAAAAGAAACTCCTACAAATGCATATGCAACATGCATAGCATAGGTCAGCTGCAAAAATAATGAACGGAAAAAAAAACGCCTTTTCAGCGCAAATTTTTTTTACGGCTCGTCTTTAGTAAATCTTGACAGTATTTTTTAACACCAAAAAAGGGTTTGCGTTCCAAAATTCAGTCTGTACCACACACACAAAACTACAGTATGACTTATAAATGTATATCACAACAATTGGACCACTTTTATGTTGCTTCTGTATCATTTGCATGAAAAAGAGCGAACATTATTCAAAACTTTTACATAAAACAGTCAAAACGGTTTGGAATGAAAATTTTTCATTTTGGAGTGAACTAATCCTATAAAGATTCTAGACAGGTTTGTATAAAGCTTTGAGAATCCATTAATGTAGTCAAATGTCACAGTGGTTGATTTGTGACACATGTCTGTAGGGCAGCTTCACTTGGCAAATGACCCACATGAGAGGTGCTGCACTCCCCTAAATCTGGTTTAATCTCGCCTGAGCCGCACTGGCACAGCACGCCTACTTAATGGCCGACAAATTTACACACTGTAACCCGACTCCCTCCCACTCCAGTCTGTCTGAGTATGTTCTTTACTTCTACATTACACCAGCTGAATATGTGTTTAAAATTAAAACTCTATGTCTGATGGAATGCTTCTATTGCACAATGCAGAGCTAAAGGAACAGTTCAGCGGAAAGGTTTAATTCTGCCACAATTTACTTCATAAATGGTGACTGCCAAGTTGCAAAAATAGCTATATAAAAACATAATAAAAGTGGTCCATAACTTGTGCACTGGATTCCAAGTCTTTTCAAGTTGTATCTATGTGTGAGGAAAAGACCTAAAGGGAGGGAGAGAGAAAAAAAAATGTTTTATTTTTCCATCCTCTCCTGTTGTGTTTTAATGCCGATCACATGTCTCCAGACCTTTACAGGCCATGTGCTAAAATCGCTGTTTAGGTGGGTTTGTTTTTTTACAGTTTTCGTCTGGTTTATGCTTTACTAACTTTAGAAAAGCTGACATATGCAGATAAGCAACTGCCAAATCTTAACATGATGACACTTTTATTAATAAATAGATAAAATTACATCCTTGTTGTACATTATGCTGCTAGTTTTTTTATTAGTGACCAAAGTACAAGGTCCATTACAAAAAGAAACGTTGTCATTTTTTTGTTTGGTTGGCTCTATATATATATATATATATATATATATATATATATATATATATATATATAAACAGGGCTGGGTAGGTTACTTTTAAAATGTATTTCACTACAGATTACAAAATACATGCTTTAAAAAGTCATTTGTAATGTATTTCGTTACATTACTCAAGTTTAGTAACTTAATCTAAATACTTTAGAATACTTTGGAATACTAATAAGTGTGGAACAAACACAAAAAAGGTAATTGCAAGTTTTTATCTCACAATTCTGACTTTTTCCCTCAGAATTGTGTGATATAAAGTTGCAACTGCGAGTTATAAAGTCAGAATTATGAGATATAAACTCACAATATTGAGAAAAGTCAGAATTATGATATAAACTCACAATATTGAGAAAAGTCAGAATTATGAGATATAAACTCACATACTAAATTCACAATTGCTAGAAAAAAAATTACTATTGCATGTTTATATCTCCCAATTCTGACTTTATAACTTGGAATTGTGAGTTTAAATCTCAAAATTCTGAGAAAAAGAAGAATTGTGAAATGCAAACTCACAATTGTGAGGGGGAAGACAAATTGTGAGAAAAAGTTGCAGTGACCAGTGAATTATAAAATGACTCACAAACAACTTTCACAAAACATGAAAACAGTCGAAAGCATGAAACTTAACTCCGCTTTTTCAGACTGTCAGAGTCAGAGAATCACCAATTGCTGTTTAAATGACATTAAAATTCAAAGTAATCACTTTAGTAACCTAAAATACTTTTCAGATGTAACTGTAATCTGATTACCACCCATTTAAAATGTAACTGTAATGAAATACAGTTACTCAAATTTTGTATTTTAAATACGTAACTAAGTTACTTGTATTTCGTTACTCCCCAACCCTGTATATAAATACTATCTAAGAATATAAAATAAAGAGTTTGTCTTGCTTAAATAGCATTTTGATACATTGCATAAGTACTCAAAACTCAAAAACCTCTGATAAATTTTGTTGATTAGTAAGGCCTGCCATTATCCCACACGGTCGCCACTGTCTCACGCTACTGCTGATAAAAATAGCCTTTGGCTATAAAAGTATGTTTTACACCCCCACTTATCTTCCTCTTTCTCCCGCTTTCTCAGTTTTACTGCTGGCTGTCAGGATAAATGACCTTACGAAGGACACATTTCTCACTTTGTTGTTTTCAGAGATCACCTGCCAAATCCGAAACATTCCGACACTTGTGGTGGAGAGCCGTGGTTTTCTGGAGGGCCACAACCCAAAAATGAGTCACAGGTCAGTTCTGATAAGGACAGCAAGGAAAAGACAATGCTAAATGCAAATTTTAACATGCAACTTATGATATAAGCATGCATAAACAGGCTTTTTAACCTTTAAAATGACGGAGAAAATGCTCTTCATATCTATTCCAAAGAAACTCAATGGTGCAGATTTACTTGGTAATATGGCTAATACTAATACTAATGATAATGATAACCAATTTTGGTTCTGTGTTCAGTTACTACTCAATGCAAAATAGCAAATCCCACTGCATTTGTTCATGTGCAAGCGTGACCAATGAGAACAGTCAATATCAAGCACAGGAAATAATCATATAATGTATATATACGGTTCATCCATTTCTGACAGTAAACATTATCCACACACTTAATGAATTCTACAAACACAGCTAAGAAAAACACCTATTTCTAGCATCATTAGAGGTTACACAGGTCATATTGTGTGGGATTGTTTGAAATTCCTTGCATTCATTCTCAACATGCGTTTAGAAATGTCACTGCTATGGTAAATACTAAATATACAGTGGTTACAAAAGTATTTGGACGCTTAATTCACATTTAATATGCATTGCATACAAAATGACACCTGGAAACAAATATAGATCTTTTCTCAGAACTAATGTCACTACTGTACATTCACTATGTTCCACTAACATAATGCAGTGGTATTAATAATTTTTAAGTGTATATTAAATGCCCAAAATCTTTCTGGGGGCCACTATAAATGCTATGCACAGAATACACAACTGTCTCTTTCACACATACAGAGGGATATCCAGACTCCAAGCGTGACCCCAGAGAGATGCCAAACCAGTGTTCTAATACGGGAAGTTAGCAAATGCCAGAAAGCTCACTTGAGCACATTCAGTTTTGAGAGCTGAAACGTGGTTGAAGGAAACGCAATCTTCCTAGAGGAAGTCTTACAAGAACATACAGTTTTTACTCCGTGTTAATGGTTGGCAAAAAGCAGCCGTTTGATTGGCTGAGAAAAATACACCCACCTCTCATGCACCAGCATTCCTCACACAGTAATATGTTCTCATATTTCAGCATATTTGTATAGAATGTATTTTTCACCTTTTTTTTGCCTTTTCATTTCTGGTAAAAAAAAAAGCAGGAATGAAGAGAAATTACAGGGGAGTATGTATAGGCAAGCTATTCCTGAAAATGCTCCAGCTGGACTCTACAAATGAATGTGAAGAATTCAAATCCCATGTCTGATGACCTGGAGAAAGATATAGCATTACTCTGAGAAAGTTACAATGATGTGACTTCCTTTATAGCGCTACAAATAAATGAGCACTGGATGATAGCTATAATAAAACAAGAATGCAGGTTCTTTGTAGGATAATAATATGTTTTTCCCCAGCGTTTCCCAGCTTTGAAAAAAATTCTGCTCTTTTCCAAACAATAAAAAACAGATGGTGACGAGTTTTGTTATTTGTTCCAATGGTCTATGTGTATAAATGCAACTTCTGCAGCTCAAATCTCAATAGCATTTCACATATTCAAACTGGTTTTGAGGCACAAAACAACCAATGACATTGAATAAATGATGGCATTTTGCATTTTTGGATGAACTATTCCTTTAATATATCATATAAACTGATCCTTCACCAAGCCTTCCCTTAAAAACGTTACTGTCCAGTCAGAGCTTGGCAACTGTTTCCATCTACCAAGCTTTAACTCTTATGTAAAGTCTATGTTTGGATAGTTTTAAACCGTTTTATAGAAGTTATACGAAAAATACACTGAAAAATCCAAGTTCCATTTTGTTAGATTCTGTTTCAAAAGTAACTATAGTGACAAGCTATTTTGTCTTCGGAAGGAACCATGATCTGTCTGAAAACTGCAATACTCGATTCTGATTGGCTAGAAGGTGCGCAATAGAACTGCTTAATGCACAGGTAGTTCCATTTACTGAAGTGGTTTTCCTTTTATTTCATTTTACTTTAGGCCTATAGAGTTGGCAAAACAGTTTGTTATCCAAAACAGTGTGTGGGTGTGTAAGGCGACTGTAAATACATTACTGAACAAATTACTACCCAAAAAAAAAGAAAAAGAAAAAAGCAAAACAAAAAAACACAATAGCATCCTCAAAAAACAAATAAGAGATTACCTTAGTTAAAGTTTGATTAATATGAACATATAAAAATAAAACAAATATATATGAATGTGCATATAAAAATATACAAATTTTAATAACAGATGTTAAATAAAAAGTGTTTTAAGTTTGCCTAGGGGCTCCAACTGTCTAGAACCTGCCCTGCATACAAGGTTGTTTCAGTTTTTTCTGCCTTATTGTTACAGGTGAGGCTCCCTCTTCACTTCCTCCGGATCAGCAGAGGGAGCTCTCACCAGAATATCGACTGTTTCGGACTCCATTTCCCATAGGCCCCATTCCTGGGACTGATTGCATTCACACCTGCAGTTCATTACACACACACTGTCTGAGCACACACCACACACACACACTCTACAGTGCGAAGTCTTGATTTGCTATGGTGGTCATTTCTGAGCGTTTCTATTGTGGATTGTTATTCTGTGTTTGATCTTGGACTGTTTTCCGTTGTTTGATTCTTTGCTGCCTGCCCTGACCATTGCCTGTTTATTTGACTGTGATTATAAGCTGCCTGTCTCGATCTTCTGCCTGATTATCGAACTGTGTATGTTTGCCTCTGAGCAAAAGTAAAGCTGCAGATGGATCCTCACTCCGCTGACTCCTCGTTACACTTATATATGGCTCTACGCTTGCCATCTCGAGTATCAAAACATACAGCATGTAAAGGAGGGCGTGGACACAGTGCGATGAAAATAGCCAATCACAGCAGTGGGCGCTTACTTTTGTTTCTACAAGAGCTATCGCCCCTTGAAATTGGGCGTTTTCCACAGAAAGTGAAAAGGGGGTGGAAAATGATCATTTTTACAAATATTGGACCTTTTTGGTGAAAAAAAAAAACCTTTGCAAACTAATTTTATCTTGAGAAACATTATAAAAATCTGAAACTGAATTTCATGTAGAGTGAATACAAAAGAGAATCTATACAAGTTTTAGGCCATTCAATATGAGTCACTTAACATTTCAAAACAGAATAAAGAAAGAACTCACAGTCCCAACCATCAACACCCTAATAATTTTTTTTTTCAACATGAATTTGTTATAATGCACATTGGATTTGTCTAACTGGGACATACTGAACATAAAACCACACCTTCTGAGAAGTGTGGAAATAGTTACTAAGACATCATGAGTTGAGTCACCTTGAACCGTTCTAGTGTATGATGGCAAAATATAACCTTTTACATCTTATATCTATTGCAAATAACAAAGCTTTCATTGTAGAAAACTAAAGTGTATCGGTTCAGATGATGTCGTGTTCAGTACCCATTCAGCTGACTGCAGACCAGCTGCATGTACGGTGGCCGAGAGAGCTCAACGCGCTGCGAATAAGAAAACACATGCAAATAAAAAAAAACGTGATCATCAGTTTGACAACACATGTGCTGCATATCCTCACAACACATGCGAACTCAAAAAATGCGCTGCATATTCAAAAACGCGCTGCATATGCGAAAACGCGCTACATTTACAAAAAGCGCTGCAAAGAGCACAAACCACAACGGAAATGTTTCAAGGGGGACCCCAAAAAGTGACGGACCCTACTTGTCAACAATACAGACTAAAAAATATTAAAATATATTATGTAGGCATTAATTCAATGTAATGTGTTTCACTAACAGAAATGTGTTTTAATATGTGGCATTGTTGTTAACTCATTAAACTTTAAGAGATGATAATTTAGTGGATGATTTAAAAATATTCGTTAATCATCTGTAGCATACTAATGTGACGTAATCGTAACGGCCGCCTGAAGCGCTCGACGACCACGTCATCTGTGAGCGTGAGTTTCTAGCAAACTGAAAAACACTTTATTAAAAAAAATAAATACATGAAATAATGTACAGTTGTTTATTTTTGTTTGCAGTTTTTATAGTATTTAATGATTGTGAACACATTGTGCACTCAAATGCCGTACACTATATAGGGATTAGTGAATAAGTGAAGGGTGAGTTGAACTGGTTTTGGACGGTCTTCCTAGTAGGGTCCGTCACTTTTTGGGGTCCCCCTTGAAACATTTCCGTTGTGGTTTGTGCTCTTTGCAGCGCTTTTCGTAAATGTAGCGCGTTTTTGCATATGCAGCGCGTTTTTGAATATGCAGCGCGTTTTTGAGTTTGCATGTGTTGTGAGGATATGCAGCACATGTGTTGTCAAACTGATGATCACGGTTTTTTAAATTTGCATGTGTTTTCTTATTCGCAGCGCGTTGAGCTCTCTCGGCCACCGTATGCATGACATAAAACATGTCAATGACGCACACAAAACACACATAAAAAGAAACACACATTGCTCTTTCTTTCTGTCATGTGCACCTCTAAACACTTCGCTATCAATCACAGTATCTGCCTCTCATGCTAGTTTACGCAACTTGTTGTCATGAGACAGTGAATGAAAATAACCTGCTTGCTGTGAAATAACATCAATATGACCATCTCTCATAAGTGGTATGACTGACTCTGGTGTGTTTATGTCTATTTTGACTTCTGAGATTTTGTCACGAACAGTCCCTGCATTAGAACATTTAGTGAGGTTGAATGGGTTGAATTATTTTTAGCAGGTGGGGGTGTGGAACGAAGTCCAGGGTAACATGAAATGTTAGCTGAAATGTTAGCATTTTTAGCATTAGTGTTAAATGTTAGCTTGAAATGTTAGCATTTTTAGCATTAGTGTTAAATGTTAGCTTGAAATGTTAGCATTTTTTGCATTAGTGTTAAATGTTAGCTTGAAATGTTAGCATTTTTACCAAGAGTTAAACGTTAGATTGAAATAAGAACATTTTTAGCATAAGTGTTAACTCTTAGCTTGAAATGTTAACACGTTTAGCATTACAGTTAAATGTTAGCTTGAAATGTTAACACGTTTAGCATTACAGTTAAATGTTAGCTTGAAATGTTAGCATTGTTTGCATTAGTGTTAAATGTTAGCTTGAAATGTTAGCATTTTTAACACAACAGTTAAATGTTAGCTTGAAATATTAGCATTTTTACCAAGAGTTAAATGTTAGATTGAAATAATAACATTTTTAGCCTAAGTGTTAACTCTTAGCTTGAAATGTTAACATTTTTTGCATAAGTGTTAAATGTTAGCTTGAAATGTTAGCATTTTTAACATAAGGGTTAAATGTTAGCTTGAAATGTTAACATTTTTAGCATAACAGTTAAATGTTAGCTTGAAATGTTAGCATTTTTACCAAGAGTTAAATGTTAGATTGAAATAATAAAATTTTTAGCATAAATGTTAACCCTTAGCTTGAAATGTTAACATTTTTAGCATAAAAGTTAAATGTTAGCTTGAAATGTTAACATTTTTAGCATAAGTGTTAAATGTTAGCTTGAAATGTTAGCATTTTTAGCATAAGTGTTAAATGTTAGCTTGAAATGTTAGCATTTTTAACATAAGGGTTAAATGTTAGCTTGAAATGTTAACATTTTTAGCATAACAGTTAAATGTTAGCTTGAAATGTTAGCATTTTTACCAAGAGTTAAATGTTAGATTGAAATAATAAAATTTTTAGCATAAATGTTAACCCTTAGCTTGAAATGTTAACATTTTTAGCATAAAAGTTAAATGTTAGCTTGAAATGTTAACATTTTTAGCATAAGTGTTAAATGTTAGCTTGAAATGTTAGCATTTTTAGCATTAGAGTTAAATGTTAGCTTGAAATGTTAACATTTTTGCATTAGTGTTAAATGTTAGCTTGAAATGTTAGCATTTTTAACACAACAGTTAAATGTTAGCTTGAAATGTTAACATTTTTAGCATAAAAGTTAAATGTTAGCTTGAAATGTTAACATTTTTAGCGTAAGTGTTAAATGTTAGCTTGAAATGTTAACATTTTTAGCATTAGAGTTAAATGTTAGCTTGAAATGTTAACATTTTTAGCATAAGTGTTAAATGTTAGCTTGAAATGTTAGCATTTTTAGCATTAGAGTTAAATGTTAGCTTGAAATGTTAACATTTTTGCATTAGTGTTAAATGTTAGCTTGAAATGTTAGCATTTTTAACACAACAGTTAAATGTTAGCTTGAAATGTTAACATTTTTAGCATAAAAGTTAAATGTTAGCTTGAAATGTTAACATTTTTAGCGTAAGTGTTAAATGTTAGCTTGAAATGTTAGCATTTTTAACATAAGTGTTAAATGTTAGCTTGAAATGTTAACATTTTTAGCATTAGAGTTAAATGTTAGCTTGAAAT
Organism: Zacco platypus; assembly: GCA_038088235.1. Classification (NCBI taxonomy): domain Eukaryota; kingdom Metazoa; phylum Chordata; class Actinopteri; order Cypriniformes; family Xenocyprididae; genus Zacco; species Zacco platypus. The sequence continues at coordinate 28,945,904 of CM076076.1, forward strand.
GTTAGCATTTTTAGCATTAGAGTTAAATGTTAGCTTGAAATGTGAACATTTTTAGCATTAGAGTTAAATGTTAGATTGAAATAATAACATTTTTAACATAAGTGTTAAATGTTAGCTTGAAATGTTAAAATTTTGGCATAACAGTTAAATGTTAGCTTGAACTGTTAGCACTTTTAATGTGAAAGCTAAAAATCCACAATAAAACACACACACACACACACACACACACACACACACACACACACACACATCTGCTTCTGGACAGCTCATTATATAACTGCATTATTCAGAAGATCCTCTGTAAGTGAATTCCAAAGCTCAAACTCATAGGAAACATCCCACTGAATCCCCAAATTCCATTTTTTCCACATTTATAGATTCTTGAACATCCATTGTCTTTCCCTCCTCCTCTTTTTTCATCACCAAAGATATACATTACTGCTAACGTCTCCTCAGTCTGCTGAGACCACTTAGATCAATAAAGTGTCATTATTTGGCCTTTAGCTTGAATGGATTTTCTGCACCGACAGGCTGTATTTCCAGCAGTGTCCGAATTCTCATAGTCTCTCATGCTTGTCCAAGACTTGAACAATCAACTAACTAAATCAATAGAGTGGTTAAGTTGATCCATTTTGAACATATTTCATAGCAAACTCAAAACAGTCTAGGCACTGCAATACCTGCTGTTGTGAGGAGCTCTCGTGGTTAGGCCTCTTCCATGGCACCCCCTAGCAGAGTCAGGTTGCCATAACTACCAGATGTCACCATAGTGACCAGTTTCCATGGACCTTGGTTGCCCTTACAGTCCTGAATTCACCCTAGTGCATGTCAACATATACTGCAGTGTTTGGAATAAAAGTAAACTGCACTTATTAGTATATGAAAAGCAATCCACCAAACAACCTGAGGTTAGGCATTAATTTATGTAAGGGATGTTGCAAATTAATATAGTTATAATTTAAAAAAACAACTACATATTAACTTACAATTACTTATTCAGTTTATGTTTCTCATTATTTATTTACACTGCACCATGGATAGTGGCAATGTTTAGAATAGAAAAGTATAAAATATCATGCTATGCCTATATTTCTATAGTATAGGACAGCTCATTATAACGGCATTAATCAGAAGATCCTCTGTAAGTGAATTCCAAAGCTCAAACTCATAGGAAACATCCCACTAAATCCCCAAATTCCATTTTTTTCCACATTTATAGATTCTTGAACATCCATTGTCTTTCCCTCCTCCTCTTTTCATCACCAAAGATATATATATATATATATATCTCAACAGACAAATCAAATAAACTGTTAAGAAAATAGTAAAAGAAAAATAATGATTTAAAAATATATACAGTAAATGAATTAAAAAAGTATACTGTATAAATATATATTTTAATGTGTAACATGTACATTTCTTCCTAAAGTGTTACTAAATGTCCTGAGCAAACAAGTTTCAGAATTATTTAAATAATAATTATATAATTATAATAATTATGTTCATTATAAATAAGTACATAAAAATTACAGGTGTTGGACAATGAAATTTTAACACTGCCATGAGGGTGGATCAGTGATTTTGGTTTGGGCTGAAATACCATGGCATTCCCTGTGTTTGATGGGCGCGTCACTGGCATGGGCTACCGAATCATTCTGGAGGACATGTGCACTAAATGCTTCAAATATTATATCCTGAAGGGGGTGCCGTGTGTCAGCATGAACGTATAGGCGTGATGCACACAGCAAGACTTGTGACAGAATAGTGAAAAGTGAAGTTGAACATCTCCAATGGCCTGCACAGCCACCAGATCTAAATATTTCAAGCCACTTTGGGGTATTTTGGAGCAGCAAGTCAGAAAACATTTTCATCCACCAACATCACATAAACTAAATATTTTATTTTATTTTTTAAGGTTAAGGATTCTTGCAACATACTATGATCTGAAAAGTAATTTATACACACACACAACACAATAATAGCAATGTGGTATAGTATATAACAGCACTGTAAAAAATCCAACTTGCAAAAAGTTGTAATAACTATCATCTATTAGTTAACTGGACAATAAAACTAAAAAAAGTTGACTTAACAAGAGGCTCAAAAATTGTCTGATCAACTTAATTTGAATTGTTGACTGGACATACGCATGCAAGTTTACAAGCACACTTGTTGGTTTGGTAAACCCAACTTGAAAAAGGTTCAAATTACTGGTTTTGTTGTGTTGGCTCAGCAAAAATCTATGTAAAAGTCAGTTTAACTATGTTTAATACATTTATTCAACCTAAACCAAGTTTCTTTCCATAAACTTAAAAAGTTTAGTTTTGTGAACAAGGTTTTGCAAGTTCTAAAAAATCCTAAAAAACTTCTGCCAACTTATTATTTAAGTTAAGTTAGAAACTGCCCTCCCACTAGCAAATACTAATTTTGAAAAATAAAATGTAACCATTTGTTCATGGGACAGTGTAGAAAAATGTTTTTTTTTTTTTTTGAACTCACCATTTTGGTGGATGGTGTTTCCTTTGCTTGGGCACTTCATTTATATTATTGTATTGTATTGAAATCACAGTTCATATATTTGTATGCAACTGAACTTCACAATCCATATATATATATATATATATATATATATATATATAATTATATATATGAATAACATGACCATCTTAATTTATGCCAGTTAATGATCATTTAAAAGTTAACGGTAGCACTTATAAACACACAAACAGTTGGAAACTTAAGTGGGTTGATTATCAATCATCAATTTGTGACAATATTGTGTAATTGACTATACTTGAGTCACACAGACTTCAACATTCAGCATGCTAAACACAACGATAGTAACAATTAAATTACTGTGTACCAATTTACAATAGTATTTTTTCGTTCACTCAACTTCAGACATTGAGTTCTACAGACCAAAAAAGTTGAATTGGCTCAACTTAAAAAGGCTTGTTAAAAAACAGTTGCACCTCTCTGCAAAACTAACAATCTTAAGTTAACCCAATTAAATATTTTTTGTATGACTGACAACTTAATTTCAGTCAGAATAACTGTTTTTTACAAAAGTTGAGTAAACTCAAAAAAGCTGTGCAGCGAGTTGCCTTGAAATTTTAAGTTAAGCCAACTTTTTATTTTTTACAGTGAGGGGTCTACAACGTTTTTCAGGGCAAGGACCCCTTAGATGAGAGAGACATGGAGCAGGGACCCCTGACACAAAATGTGTCAAACAGAGCCTCTGATATTAATATAAATCAATCATTTTACGATAGTAATATTATGTTGAGACAATATAGATTAGAACTATGTTGTTGTAAATTGTCTGTAGGCTATATTTTCATTGTTAAAAAGATTTATGTTATTGGACTTAAGGCGCGTCAAGTTTATTTGTAGGCTATAGCGCATAAACACACCGACGATTTTAGTTTTGCTTTCTCTGGGCAGTGGGCTATAAAATCAAACCCTAATGTCTTGACCCTGTGGAAGATAAAATTCGATCTTCAGACCTTTTACAACAAGTGTCAGTTGCTTTGCAATATCAGGAAAAAACATGAAGAAAAGAAGATATTCGAAGAGGTGTCAACTCGTGTCCCACATTCATCTCAAAGCGCAGAGTGCATATGACGCATCTTTGTGGGGATATGTGAAAAATATTTTTTTAAACCAATATTTAATTTTCTTATATTATCTAAGTTACCATTATTTACTGATAATCGTTTAAATGTTTTATAGTCTGTAGTGTTATTCACTGACAGAAGTGCTAAAGTAAACACGCATGCTTATGAAATGGATTTTTGAGCCTCGTTTATTATTTCAAAATGATATATATATTAGACACACACACACACACATAGCCTATGGCTACAATATGTATATACATACATTCTTTGCCAATATATTTAATAGGTGCTTATGTTGTTGGTGCAAAACATTTTATTCCATCACCACCGCGGTGGTAAAAAAAAAAAAAAAAAACTGCCACAGTCACAGCCCTAATGCAACAAGGGCAAAGCATGCAAACTGTGTTTTTTGTTTATTCAGAATGGATGGATCACAAATGATCCGAAAGAAGAAACGTTAAAAAGAAGAACAACAAGAATTAACTTTGGATGGCCTAGGAGTAGGCCTACTACTTTAAATAATTCAACAAGGTTTTACAATATAGAATATTTTTTTAATTTAAAGCCTATTATAAAACATAGGCCTCGTGCAAAAACGCTGCTTTGTGTCCCTAAACAACTAGATTTTTAGCAATGATCTAAAACATACAAAGTAGGTAACGTTGGATTATTAGACTAAATGAAAAAGTCTTATTAAACTGAGCAGGTTAAAACACTCCATGTTGACGGGCCCGTCAGTTCTGCCTCCTGTCAGTGTATGAGCCTGTAGATGAAGTATGAGGAAATGATTAGGCCAAGGCTATTCAAAAATGTAACATAATAGCATATTAATCACACCGCTATAGCATACTTACATGGTTCTACATGTTGTCATGCAAGAACAAGATAGCATCCACAGTTGCTGGTTTCAGAGCGGTCCTCCTCTGCTCTATCGTACGGCCAGCTGTGCTGAACACCCGCTCGCTGCTGCCGCTGGTTGCTGGAATGCAGAGGACGGATCTCGCCAGCCTGCCTAGTTTTGGGTACACCAATCCGTTGACTTTCCACCATTTCAGTAGGTCCCTGTCGTCATCCATTGCATGCCGCTGTGAATTGTACATGGCCACTTCATCCTCATCTGGTCGGTTATCGTCATCTTGGTTCTCCCACTCGGCAAAGTCGGATTCTCTCCTGGGCTTGGCTGGTGGTGGTGTGAAGCCGGTATCGCTCGTTGCACTGTCAGCCGCTGCAGCATCTTCCTCCACAGGGAAGAGTAGGGTGCGAACGTGGGCATGTATTTCAGTTACCTCTTCAGGAGACATCATCCTCAATTTGTTGAATTTGGGCCAGAGGAAAAGTGCAACTTTGTGCAGCATGTTCACTTGGATTTTTTGCACTATGAACTCGGCATGTCTCTGGCGAACAAAGGCTTGCTGCGGAGAGTCGGTGGGAGAGGGCTGGCAATGTCTCTTCAGTCTCTCAAGCCAGAGGCAGACCAGGTTTATGGTTGGATATTTGTCGCCCTCCAACTCTTTCTGGGCATTATAGAATGGCTCCAAAAATGTGACCAGAAAGCTCAATAAGTCAGGTGCAATATTTTCGATGCGCTCAAGCTCACCGCGAGTCTCCAGCTTCTCCCGTAGCTCTGGGTATATGTCCTGCACTGACTTGAGTGTGAGGTAAACTGTGCTAAATCGTGTCTCCCCCATCTGTAGCACTGTCTTTGATAATTGCGCAACCAGGCCAGATTGTTTCAGATAAATCACGAGTCCTTTAGCAGCCGATATCGTCTCTTCTATATCCGGCGCGTTGTCGGCCAGTGTGTCGGCATCCAGACCGTGGCGAAGGACAGTATTAATTAGGTGATCGAGACAAGAAAGCCTCCTATATGGTTCCAGGGCTTTGATTATGTTGCTGCCTTGATCTGTTACCCACACTATTCGGCTGAGGGAGCTGGGGTCGAAGCCAAATTTGTTGACCAGCAGGCCCACTATCTCGCGTCTGATATTTTTCCCCGTTTTAGCATCCTCCACGGGAAACATTGCTGTGATGAGAGTTTTACCAACTAATGTATAGTCGTCGGTGATATAATGGCACGTTATAGCGAGATAACTTAATTTTTTGTAGGCATCAGTCCACATATCTGTGCTCATCCCTACGTTTCCATTCTTCAGAGCATCTTTGATCGTCTGTGCCAGAACTTCCCTCCTCTCATCTGCCTTTTCTAAGCAAGCCTTGGAAATGGTGCTATGGTGAGGAAGGATGGACTGGGCCGATACACGACCATATGTAGCACCAACATTAATCAATTCTTGAGCTAGCCCCTGGAAGCCCTGGCCACTTACAACGTAAAATGGCCTTATGTCCCTGCAGCAAAACTCAACGCATTTCTCTGTGAGTGCTTGCCTCGCTCTTAGGGGTATTTTTAGAGAAGGAACAAAAGAGGAAACCGAAGGCTGACTGTCATGTTTTCTCCCACGACAAACCTGCTTCATGTGTCTACTCATCGTTGAAGTTCCTGTTTTTTTGCTGTCATATGCGAGCAGCGTGCCACACTTAATGCACTCAACAAAGCCAACACAAACACATACGCCATTAATGCCACTGTCCACGACTTGTTTAAAATGGTTCCATACCTCCGACTTTCCTCCAAACCTTCTCAAAGTTAATTCTCCTGTTTTTATTTTTTTCTTTACCTCTTGAAGCTCCATGTTACAGTTAAGTTACACTATGCAGTAAGCCTGGTGTGAGACTGCGAGTGGATGAGACGCAGCATTATGGAATAGCTTTCTCCCCACCCAATTGGGCTAAAGTGATGATTTAAAAAAAAACACGGGTCGGGCTCGGGCTCGGGCAGAGAATCTAAACTCTAACTGGAAGTTAGCAAATGCCAGAAAGCTCACTTGAGCACATTCAGTTTTGAGAACTGAAACGAATTGATTGAAGGAAACGCAATCTTCCTAGAGGAAGTCTTACAAGAACATACAGTTTTTATTCTGTGTTAAAGGTTGGCAAAAAGCAGTCGTTTGATTAGCTGAGTAAAATAGACCTCTCCGCATTTTCCAAACTTCCGCAACGGAAATACGAGAACTTAGAACTTCCTGTTGTCGTAGCGGGAGATACGAAAAATGGCGGAGTCAAAGAGCCGCAGTTTCACCCCCTAGCAGAGTCAGGTTGCCATAACTACCAGATGTCACCATAGTGACCAGTTTCCATGGACCTTGGTTGCCCTTACAGTCCTGAATTCACCCTAGTGCATGTCAACATGTACTGCAGTGTTTGGAATAAAAGTAAACTGCACTTATTACTATATGAAAAGCAATCCACCAAACAACCTGAGGTTAGGCATTAATTTATGTAAGGGATGTTGCAAATTAATATAGTTATAATTTAAAAAAACAACTACATATTAACTTACAATTACTTCTTCAGTTTATGTTTCTCATTATTTATTTACACTGCACCATGGATAGTGGCAATGTTTAGAATAGAAAAGTATAAGTATCATGCTATGCCTATATTTCTATAGTATACTGTGATTTGTGACATCTTTAATGTGTCTTACTATATATATATATATATATCAACAGACAAATCAAATAAACTGTTAAGAAAATAGTAAAAGAAAAATAATGATTTAAAAATATATACAGTAAATGAATTAAAAAAAGTATACTGTATAAATATATATTTTAATGTGTAACATGTACATTTCTTCATAAAGTGTTACTAAATGTCCTGAGCAAACAAGTTTCAGAATTATTTAAATAATAATTATATAATTATAATAATTATGTTCATTATAAATAATTACATAAAAATTACAGGTGTTGGACAATGAAATTTTAACTCTGCCATGAGGGTGGATCAGTGATTTTGGTTTGGGCTGAAATACCATGGCATTCCCTGTGTTTGATGGGCGCGTCACTGGCATGGGCTACCGAATCATTCTGGAGGACATGTGCACTAAATGCTTCAAATAATGTACCCTGAAGGGGGTGCCGTGTGTCAGCATGAACGTATAGGCGTGATGCACACAGCAAGACTTGTGACAGAATAGTGAAAAGTGAAGTTGAACATCTCCAATGGCCTGCACAGCCACCAGATCTAAATATTTTCAAGCCACTTTGGGGTATTTTGGAGCAGCAAGTCAGAAAACATTTTCATCCACCAACATCACATAAACTAAATATTTTATTTTATTTTTTAAGGTTAAGGATTCTTGCAACATACTATGATCTGAAAAGTAATTTATACACACACAACACAATAATAGCAATGTGGTATAGTATATAACAGGGGTCTACAACGTTTTTTAGGGCAAGGACCCTTTAGATGAGAGAGACATGGAGCAGACACAAAATGTTTCAAACAGAGCCTCTGATATACATAGAAATCAATCATTTTACGATAGTAATATTATGTTGAGACAATATAGATTAGATGTTGTTGTAAATTGTCTGTAGGCTATATTTTCATTGTTAAAAAGATTTATGCATCATAACAAACATGTAGCAATTAAAATCACAATTTATTAAGTTCACAGTTGTCTTAATCACAATTATTTTAATAGATTTGCAGTTTCATACATTTAAATTTTATTGTCAGGTGGACAATTATACATTTCTCTGAACTTTACTTTTCAAATACTGTGTATTTGACTTCGATTCTGTTTATCCCTTGCCCTTCCTGTTTGCTGTTCATCGACCATTGCCTGTTTGACTACCCATTTCCTAATAAAGCTGCATTTGGATCTTATTCCGCTCTCTTCACGTTATAGTTATAATGCAAATTAAAGTGCTCATAGTCTGCGCTGGCGGTATCATGAGATCACATGACTGCACGTGATGAAAGGGTTTTATTAAAGCTGTTAATGTAATACTATTTGTAAAACCAAATATATTTTATTTAAATTTGAGTTTGTGTTTTTTTTTTAGTTTTTACATGTTTTAATGTTTTATTTATTTTTTAATTATTTGTGATCAACCATTAATTGACGGACACCCTGTAATACCCGGTTGAAGATCCATGGCATATAATAATACTATAATAAATTTTTAACTAATTAATTGACCCTTCGCAAAGACCCGCCCCCTTTAGTTACTTTTGCTATGTCCAACAAGCCACGTGCTCTCACGCCACACATCATGTTCTCACGCAGAGAAAAATACATCGCGGAGCAAAGAGGACACTGACAACACGTCGACAGACAAGACGGCGCAGGTTACTTTTGATATGAAACAGTTTCACATTTAAAATATTGTAATTTTTTAAAGAAGTTTAAGGGACGAAGGGTCACATGTCATGCAAAGTACACACAAACATCATCATTTGGAAACATGTAATTGGAAGCAAAAAACATACCTAATATAAAATAAGCTAAGCTAACAGGCTAATTGGGTAGATGCATGCTATGCTAGTATATAAGCTAACTAAAAAACAGTAAGAATGAGAAATGCTTAATTTCACAACCTATAGCTTCAGTTATATACTAGTATATATACTATATACTCACTTGAGGGGGGTATACCAGTATGCTAGATACATGTACTGTGACACTGTACCCTACACAAAACAGAAGTGCAACAGAAACACCGGAACATGCAAAGTTTTTTACCAGCATCATGTCAGTGTTCTTTCCTCAAGTCTGTGGAAACAAGCAGCCGGTTCGCAACAGGCTCAAGTTCACCTGGCCGTAAGGCTCTGGCTCCAGAATGTGAACCATTCTAATGGAAAAGGGGTAATAGTGACCTGGCCACTATTCTGGAAGAGAAATGGCTCAAAATCCCTCTGGCCACTGTGAGGGACTTGCATCTTGTGATTCTCAAGATGAAATGATGCTGTATTGGCCGCAAAAAGAGGCCCTACACCATACTAATAAATTATTGTGGGTGTACTTTCAGTTTAGTTGCCCAACCCCTGTAGTTAAATTAATGAAGAACATGAACTTGTAATCACGAACATGAATAGACAGTGCATATTAATCAACATTTGTTTACAACATTACAACAGATGTAAATGTACCCAAGTTAGCCCAAAGGCCAATTTTCATTGGCAGTCTCTTTGCCTGATGTTATTAGCCACTAATATGCTTAGCACTACAATCTAATGCATTACTAATTTTCCTAAACATTCAAGTTTGTGTTCTGTGGCCTGATTTCAGCCTAAACCTGAGCTTTAAGGTCATGGGAACAGTATGAAATACCATGTGTATTAGGATCCAGTTATATCTATAATGCAGCGACTGAAACAGCTAATACTGCAGCTAATAAAGTCAAGAGCTAATAAAAACATTAACCCAGGAAGACGGTCCAATTTCATTTGTTGCATATCTTTTGTATCCCTGGGGATGAGCTGTGAAATGAAGAGCTGGGATGCTTACGTTCCCAAGAAATCCACAGGTGGTCAAGCATTGACCTTACGGAGATAATCATCTGGCTTTTGCTAAACCAGCCAAGTCATTATAGAGTTTGTAAAGCGAGTGAAATAGCTGCAGGAGCATCAGTGCAACAATTTAGCCTCCTACTGCTTTGATTAAATTCCCAAAGAACGTTTCGATTACTGACCTTTCCGTTGACCGACGTTCTTGTCTTTAACATTGCTGGACTCGGGGGTCTTTTAAACTTTGTAGCATCTGTAATTGATTTGGCACATTTTAAATGTTCCCCAGACTACTAGCTTAGCAAACATTGCCAGCTAACTCTCTGCTAATGATGGATTGATGACAGGTTGATCTACCGTTCACTGTTGTTCTAATCTGACTACAGATCAAGATCTTTATGTGGCTTATGGAAATCTCAGCACTAAGATTAGTTAGAATAAAAATACATGTGCCCACACACACCCCAGAAAACAATAACAAAGATATAATGTAGCATAGTGCGACGGTATCGCTTTCTCTCTCTCTCTCTGGCTCACTCCTGAACCACATGGCACCTTAATCCCCTTATTCAAGGCGCCGCGTCGGATGTGACTGCCACTGTTCTACTCTAGCATGTGGCCCAGTTTGTGGCACTAATCCTACTCTAATACTAGCACAGCTGATGTACTGTACTCTACTGTATAAAGGCCCATAGCCTCGCTCTTTCTGTCTCACACACATAAACTTCAACCGTTGTAGTACAATTGATTATTCAATCAGAACTTCATTGGAGGCAACCACTCAGCATCAAGTTAATTACAGCATGTCACACTAAAGCCCTGGTTATGCTTTGTTTTTTTTTTACGCGCACATACAGTCAAACTCAAAGCCTTGCAAAGTATACTTCATTTGACTAGTATGCATACAAAGGTGTTTGACACATGAGCAGTTTTGAGCAATCTCTCACCATGAGTTACAACCCATGTAAACATCTTTGCTAGAGTTTGACAAATGAGGGTATTTTCTAACCTCTTCGCACAATCTCTCATCTATGTAGACCTGCAGCGTGGCTTGTCGCATGTAGCTTGCATGCGTTCCAGTCTGTTCTGTTTTTGCAGTTTTTCTTTGACTACCTTATGAATCAATGCCCCCAGGGCACGGTTACCACCTTGTTGATAAAAATTAAATGCGCACATGTGACCTGCACATACAGGTACGCACGGTCACAAAAATCTGGCAGTGCGCGTACAGTACGTGAGTAATCTTCTGATGACGAAATTCACGTCACGCATTGTATACTGAAGTACTATGGGCTTTAGTGATCGAAGTCTGCAAAATTTGTGTCATTTAATGAAAATTTGTCAATGACAAAAGAGTGTCCACAATAAATAAATAAAAAACCTGCCAATGTATTTTTGTACTGTAATGTATTCATTCTGTTTAAGTTTATTGGCTCAGTCATATGGTGCAACCAGTTTTCCTTAGACTTTGAATACACATGTACAAGAGTTTATACTTTAGAGTAAAAGTTTTGTAGGACATATGAAATAGTAATTCAAAAATATAATTGTTTTTGGCACCACATGACATTTTTCAAACTGAACTATCATTGCCTTCTCATAAAAAGATCCAATTTTTTGATATTTCAAAAGACCTACTGACCTTGTCACACAGTCATGAAAAAACAAAAACAAAAAATAATATAAAAATAATTATAAAAAATACCAAACCAAACTTTATGTAAGTTTGGGGAATTAGTTTAACGTTGGTGAACTTTTGGTGAATTGTGTGTACTTACGTCTTTCCGTGCAACAACATTCATTCTAATGTCCATTCATGTTTATTTGCTATAAATGAACTAGTATGAAGAGATGATCGGTTCACGAGCCGCTTGAAGGAGCTACAGCGATCTGTCACGACACTTTAAAGAGACACTATTCGCTATTTATTGTTTAAACTTCTTTAAAAAAATTACGATATATTAAATATTAAACTGTTTCATATCAAAAATAACATGCTCTGTCTTGTCTGTCGACACGTTGTCAGCGTCCTCTTTGTTCCAGGATGTATTTTTCACTTCGTGAGAACATGATGTGTGGCGTGAGAGTGCATGGCTTATCGGACGTAGCAACAGTAACTAAAGGGGGCGGGTCTTTGCGAAGGGGCAATTGACTTCCATAGTATTTTTTTTTCTTCCATACTATGGAAGTTAATGGAGCTCATCAACAGTTTGGTTATTCTCCAAAATATCTACTTATATTCAGCAGAAGACAGAAATTCATACAGGTTTGGAACAACTTGAGGGTAATGAGTAAAGGGCGATGTTTGGATGTAATATCCCTTTAACACAGAGTGCACTGCAGAATATGGCTTACTAATAGGAAAAGCCAAAAGTAGGCCAAAAGTGAACAATCTCATGTTCTTTTCAATATACAGAGCGGGAAATGGGTAATGACTAGATGGTTTTATTCCAAAGATGTAGGAACAGAGGAATGTAAGCATGTAGGAAGAATTAGTTAGAGGGTCATAGTGGGGGTCAGTTAGTCTAAGCCTCCAATGTGAGAGTCGCTGGGGGGAAGGTGCTTAACTGCTCCATCCCATGAGAACATGTACTCGGGGAACCTTCCATAAAAACCCAAAGAGAATATGAAACTGAACAAAATATCACTGTCTAAGCCCTTGTCTTTTATGTATGCAATTCTCTGCGGCCTTTAAACTCTGAGAATAAAGACCCCCAGTCTAAAAGAATGAGAAAAGACGTTTTACGCAAAAAAAAAAAAATCTAGGTTCATGCAAGAGGTCACAAATGTTTGGCATGGTCCCATTAGTCTCTATTTGCTACAGCCATATATTCTAATGAAATAAAAGCTTTTATTGTTTTACAGTAGTAAAGTGTTTTACCAGTGGCGATTTTTACAAATGTACATTTTTCCACCTGCTGCATTTCATACCACATCTCAGGATAGTCACAAAGTTGTGTTCATGTGGTGCCATCAGTTAATCAGTGATGTCTAGATTTTTTGACTAAGTCACATGGCAATTATAATTCAGGTGATTGGTTCAAAAATACCTGTATCCAGGACTGAGCCTAGGAGCAACGATGGCAGGGAATCCTGCCGAGAAATGCAGAAGATCAGTGGGAATGCTAACTGACAGCTCTCTATTATAGATCTCCTTGGGTTCAATCAGTCAAATGAAGCAATAAATCACCATATGTCAAATCATATTCATCATAAAAACATGCAGATGTGGGAAGTAGTGCACAGCAGATGCTTTCGGTACAGATTTTTGCTGGCCTTTACATAAAAACTGTCCATATGAGTCAGTTTAGGCTCATACTATGCGCCTGTGTTGACTTATTCCCGAGATGATCTTCCACTTCACACTACAGCAGCTTCAGGATATTTGGAAAATTATTAGGCTTTAGTTTAGATGGATAGAGTCTTATTCACTATTCAATCCAAGTAGACATGGAGGATGATCTGCTGTAGAAAGCCAGACTTTTGGATTAGGACTTTCAAATAAATGTACATAATAAATCTTACCAAAATATTTAAATGGATTTAACCGTCTTAACCAGATTTCCTGGAATTTGAGAGAACCTTAATCCAAATACAACAAGCTGTGAGTACCTTTCTTTTTCAGTCAAAAGAATCAGAAGAATCAGTCAAAAGAATTCATTTAATCACCCTCATTTTTTGTTTTAAACCAATATGATTTACTTTCCTCTGCATTATCTTTAAAGAATGCTGGAAACTAAACAGATTTAGTGGCCACTGACTTCCATTGTATGGACAATAAAACAAAAACTAAGACTTCGCAAAATATCATCTTTTATGTTGTACAGAAAAAAGGTCAAACTGGAACGACATGAAGGTGACTAAATGACGTGTTTTGGTTGAACTAACCATTTATGTAAAGAGGGAAAAAATGAAATGAAACAAGTTAAAAACTGCTTTTCCACAACACTCGAAAGAGATTGCAGGAAAAATGTAGGGTTAAAATGTAGAGTTAAAGTACTTGTTCATAGCGTATGTCTAAAAGTGGATTTAAACTCAGCCCACAACCATTACAGGATATATATATATATATATATATATATATATATATAGATGCTAGTTTCAAAGTATCTGTAATGCCATATTATTTCAAATTTTTATGCTTCAGAAAAACATCCCACTACAATAACTAAATAATAACAGCCATTCATGATGATCAGCTAATGAAGAGTTTACTATGTTAATCACATAATTAAATAATTAGACTTTACTATAATTAAAAACCATTTAAAATGTCATTGCCTAGAGTTATTTAATTGATATTAATATTGTTATAATATATTGTTATTGATCTCGTTTCCGGATGGCATTATTGCACCAAATACCTATGAAATTGATTCTTTTTAAGGTGTTGTTGGCATTTTGCACAGATCAGTATGAACGGAATCTGGAATCTGCTGTGGGGCGTTTATAAAACTCTGCATTTCCTCAATAAAAGCAGCAATGCAGTCCAGTAAAACCAGAAGCATTAACAGCATTCTGCAAAAAATGACGTCTCCACAACAGAGCAACAGTCGACGCTGTAAACAGAGCCTTGGGTTCGGTTCATTGCTCATTGACTCAGTAGTGATTGCTCGAGGGCTTTATACTATCAAACCTTTCAGTTGCAAAACCAAACCCATACAGACATAAGCTGATCGACTATCCTTAATTACACTATTACTCATAGTTTAACCAAAACACAAACTAACCTGATAACCTTATAATTATGCAAGACGTTTTAACCTTATTAATTGAGAGATTACATTGAATATATATATTTTTTTCACCACAAGATAACTTTTTGACACCCAAGCTGGTGTTATGCTGTTCACAAAAACCCTGCTTTTAAATAGCCATCAATTGAGACATTTGTTTTTTTGCCCCCAGATCTTGTACTTTGAACACCTAACTGCAGGAGCTAAGAGAGACGTGTTAACCAGCCAAACCTTGACCAGTTTCTTTGTTTATGTCAGCATCTAAGGCTGTTTCATGACACAAACAGGGTAAAATCATTACCTAGGTCAGCGCTGCCTTTTCATTCAACAGCAATTCTCTGCATCACTTCCCTCTGCTGCACCACAGACTGTATTTCACTACCGCAAACACAAATATGGGGGGGGGAAAAGAAGAAATGTAAGGAAACAAAAAAGTTAGACTAATGTTAAATTAAAAAATTCACAAGCTTTATATCACGTGGCTTGCATAAAAAAAAAACTTGAAAATGAAAGAACAATAACGATCAAAAACAGTAAAATTTCTCTTTACATTTTGTAAACACCTCCTTTTCCACTGCTATTCAATATGCCTTCCTAGCTTTCTTTGCTTTTATGCGCTGTTGGTCCCATATTGTTTAAAATCTTCATTGTGTGATTGAAATTGAACTGTTGATGTTGAAAAATTGAACAAAAACAGGTTACATTTTATTTTACAGTGCCGTAGTTACACTGTAATTGCTCAAATAAGTACTGAGTACTGTTAGTTAACTACATGTACTTACTAAAGAGTCAGGGTTTAGTTTAGGGTACTTGTAATTATGCATAATTTACTGTTATTACTACAGTAAGTACATGTAGTAACGTACAACGAAGGCACTGTAAAATAAAGTGTTACCCAAAAACATAGCATGTCTTAACCAGACAACAGACAAGAATCATAACATAAGATAAATAAAATTATAAGAAAGAATAAAAAATAATAATAATAAAAAACTAGGGGTGATCTGCAAGTTTAGCAGGTTTAAGGCATTCTTTTTCTTCATTAAATTTAACGATAAGAAGTCATGAGTTTTTTATTAAATAAGTAAATGTTTGGAAGTGTTTTCAGGAATCTATTTTTATGTAAAAAAGTATTCCCCAAGATTAATAACTGTTAATTGCTAAGTCATGTGTTTCATCTTTCACAAATATACCAAATATTACATTTTCTTTTCACAGTAATAATAATTCTAGTCATACTCTGCCCTCTGCTGGTCGTACAATCATTGCAAAGCACTTTTTTGAGATTGAGTGGTTCCTCTCTACGTTGCTTCTTTACCCGTTTTGGTCTACAATAACAATAATAGAATATTGACAAAAATAGTTGATGATAAAAAAGTCTATTGACTTAAAAACAAAGATTTTTAAATCGGCACACTTATGAATTTATAGTGAAAAGTGTTAGGTCGTGGTCACCGATTCTTTTCACCTTTTAAAAAAACAACAACAAAAACCCATTTTGCTTTCATACTCTTAATTGAGAGTATGAAATTAAAGGGTTAGTTCACCCAAAAATTAAAATTCTGTCATTATTACTCACCCTCATGTTGCTCCAAACTCTTTTGATAAAATCTGACAGCAGTCTGTCCTTTGATAGACTGACTTTGCAACTAGAACTTTGACGCTTCAAAGACAAATCAGTCCACGTTTAGTTCAAATGATCTGAAGAGACTCGATCACTTCGTATGATTCACAAATTTAAATGAGGCTTTTAATCACATATAACATTGATCAGCGAACATAACAGAAGCTCCAACGAGCGAGAACAAACCTTCTCGGAAGCTCAAACCAGATTGAACCTCGTTGGTTCTTGCACGTCAATTCATTACCATATTATCCATGTCTGATGTGTGCATTGAAGGCTTCATGGAAATAATCTGATTAAATATTTTAACATTTTAACTAAAATAAAAAAGTGCATATATATGTGGGTAAAACATAATGCACGCAACAAACAAACCTTCAATCTCATTTCATTTAAAACATTCTTTAATTTTAAAAAGTGCTAGGTTTTAATATCACCATAAGATATTAACAAGGAAATCTAAGATAAAGACTAAACAAATTTCCATAGATAAAGGTTTATCATTGAAGATGATATTCCAGATTCCCTTGATAATCTGGAAAGTTTATAGTTAAATGCAAATTTACAAAGCTAGACTTAATTTGTTAATATTCATGTTCTAATTATTCAACATAATGCACCATATATATATATATATATATATATATATATATGTAACACAGTTCGTAAGTACGGGAAGGAGGCGGAACCGGCGAACATTCAACGTAATTTTAGTTATCAAATAAATAAACAAACAACAAAATGAAAGTAAAATGGCGGCAGTTCCTCACGGAGACTGCCGCCCACACAAACATAATAAAAACACAACATAAAATCCAGGCCTGGTCCTCTCGCGTCCTTCACTGTCGTCGCTCCTCTTTTATGCTTCCGAGATACGAGACCGGTGCAGTGTGCAGCTGACGCTCATTATCACTGGCGTCACCGGCCTCGAGCCGTTCCCTCATGGCTCTCGCCCCCCCTGCTCGTCATATATATATATATATATATACATACATACACACACACAATAATTTGTTACAAATTTGAAACTGGGAAAATGAGTGTTTTGCTCTGGGACAGTTGTGTTTGAAGAAAAAAAAGGGCAGAAATTAAGATATATATGAGAATCTTTCATTACCAACAAGAAAATAATTTATTGCAAGAAAAAAAAAGCAAATATTTACAAAACTGTACAGTTTTTTGACATGAAAAACTTGCAATGCACTGCAGAAAATGTACTAGCACGCAATGTTTCTGTAAATCTATTGTGTTATGATTTTTAATGCAACATGAAACAATGCAGGTTATAGTGGATCTACTACTCATAAAACAATTAAAATCGTGAATTCTTTGGCTTGTTTTTGTACAAATCAACAGACTAATAGATGGACAATAAAGTACTATATACAAAAGTCCAAAAATTCAGTACAAAAATATTTCGCCCAGCACCAGATGGCAACAACAACAGCTAACGGATAATAAACATGCACACAACAGCTGAATGAAAAGAAAATTGAACAAAAACTGGCAATTCAATTCCTCTGAATAGAGATTTTTCCCAGATCCAAGACATGGTCTTTTTATCCCCAGCCAAGGACTTGGCAACGGTCTCGTAAAAGTCTGAAAAGTGGCACTTGACGGTGATGAATCATTTGCATCAGCCGCTAAAAGTCATTTTCAGTGCAAGTAAAAATCAGCGCTATCAATCAAATTAGGTGGGAAAAAGCACCGGACACTTACAGACTTACGCAGAGGGTAACAACAACAGGCTTGATTTGCAGCACACACAAAGAAAACTTTTCATATTGAGAAATTGATTTGACGCACCTCAAGTCGGCTAAATACATATGAAAAATGATACATAAAGAGTAAAATTCTTGTGAAGTTGTGTAATTGTCAGTTTTTCTCAGCCACCTTGCTTTACAACACTATGTAACCAAGTCAATTTTGTATCGGTGCATCCCAGAATTCAACATACAAAACGCAACAAGATGTGTACAATGCGATATGTATGCGTTTTTTCTCAAAAAAAAAACTTTAAAAAAGCATGATAACATGCTACAAAAATAAATAGGTAAAAATAAACCAATCAGACAGTGGAAAACCGCTTGTTGTAATAGTGCAGAGTACATCCCTACGTACACATCATAATCATGTCCTTCACTTTTAACCAGAATGACAGTCAATTCTGACATTCATCACATGTTGTAATGCTGCTTAAAGGTGTTTTAGACCTACAGCAACACATAAAGGTGTTTTTCAAAAGTGAAGCATCTTGAATGTCAATAGCAGCTGTGTTTGGACGTTTTGGTTGTTGTGGGTCACATGTATCGGTATAGCGAGCACACAATGACATCCTTAACCGGTCATTTGAAGTGCATCCTCAAGGGTCACTGCTCTCCCCTGCGTTGGCACTGATCCCGTTGCTCAAGAAAGCCCTTTTCTCAGGTGCGGCCGGTTCGTTTGGTTTGAAGATGGTGATGTTCTCTTCTGTGTCGTTACGGGCCAAAGCTGCCTCCGTGCTGTGCCACATCCCATAGCCAAAATAAATAACAAAACCTAGAAAGAGGCAAAGAAATTACATTTCACTCTCCATCTTCATTAGTTTAAAATATTAGACAGTAAATAGTAAAAAAAACCCATACCAGTCAACTTACCTATGGCCATCCAAATGGCGAAACGCATCCAGGTGCCTCTGTCCAACTGCATCATCAGGTACACGTTAATGAACATGCTGAGGACCGGGAGGAAGGGCAGCAGGGGAACCTGGGTACACAAATAAACCCACCAGTCTTAACAAACCACTATAAGAAGAGAGTATAAAATGCTCTGTATGTACATGCAGGTGGGCATTTACCTTAAAAGACAGTTTAGTCTTGCTCTCAGGCTGTCGCCATATTAACATGGTGATAAAGAAGCAAACTACAGCCAGAGCCGCAAGAACCGCAAGAGTCCAGACTTGAAATCCACCCTGAACCGCCACGACGCAGAACACACACACCAGGACACCTGCGGCAAGGGGAGAAGAACGGTCTCAAACTGTGAAGTCAATTCGTTGTTAATCTAATTATTTAAAAATAATCAGAACTCAAAGCCACTGAAGTCAATATGTTACGCATCTGCGTGTGTCTGACCTAATACACTCGTGCAGATGTTGACAGTGAAGCCAGATAGACGAGAGGGTTCCTCGTTTTTGGGGAACAGAAGGTTGTTGAGGGTGCAGAGATCTTGAGATCCGGGCACGAAACCAGCACTGCTGTCGTTGATGGAATCAGCCTCCGTTTCCTCCAGACAACTGGCTCTCTGATACTGGACATTCACACTGGGCTGCTCGGGTTGGTACCTGAGAGAGAGAGAGAGAGAGAGAGAGAGAGACAGAGAGAGAGAGAGAGAGAGAGAGAGAGAGAGAGAGAGAGAGAGAGAGACAGAGACAGAGAGAGAGAGAGAGAGAGAGAGAGAGAGACAGAGAGAGAGAGAGAGAGAGAGAGACAGAGAGAGAGAGAGAGAGAGAGAGAGAGACAGAGACAGAGAGAGAGAGAGAGAGAGGGGTATGAGTCTACACCTTAACATGAATCAGGTTTATTATTGTTAACTAAAAGTAAAACCATAAAAATTACTTGAAATAACAAATATTAACTGAAATTAAATAAACGACATACAATAAAATACTTATTTTATGTTGCATAGTCGTAATAAACTAAAACCTAAACAAACAAACTATATAGACATTACAAAAAAAAACTAATAAAAATAACACAATTACTAAAAGCGATATGAATGCATTTATATCAGGGCTGTACCTTTAACATTAACTTATTGTGATTAAGAAAAATAATGCTAAACAATTATCACTTCCATAAAAACACAGTGAAAAAAAAACCCAAAACTGTGTGCAATGACAGACTACAGACATGTCAGACACTTCAATTTTATTGTGAAACGGTCTTGGAAAAACTTGCTTCCTAAATGTTTACCCACCTTTTTCCTAACGAGCCTACTGCGGTTTGAATTATGGGTGGCACTTCCAGTTTGGGGAAGTTCCACTCATAAAGATGGGAACAAATCATTTCAAATCACAAGGTTGCACTACAAATAATCCTTATCTGTAAGTCTGTAAAATGTCCTTCATCAGGAGAATAACGTAACTCTTGTTGGTATAACAAGAATATCTATGGCTTGAGCTCTTTTCAGGTTCTGCTTTCTTTTCCTCCTGATTATTTTATTTTTTTTCTTTTTATTCTGTTGTAACAATATGGAAAAAGACAACATATACTGCATACTTGTGGTCTGTTCTCCTGATTTAATATCCACAATCTCCCAAAAGCACTAAGAATTTCTTGCTTTTCTCCCCAAATTCTCAGTCTCTTTCCAGGTTTGTTTTCACATGGATGCTTTAAAATGTAATTGTCTCCACTTTTCATTTCTAATCAGCAGTGTTTACTGGAATGTTTCTAATACAATATTTATTGTCTGTCAAAATGATGGAAATCACACACTGAAATATTAATGTTCCAGTTAGTGGGCATTTTTGATTAAGGCAATATATGACATATATTACTACAGTGATAGTAATTTGTTAATAATTTTAGATTTAAATTTCCTTTTAATGTTTAAAGGTGTTTAATAATCTCACTGTACCCAGCTTTTGAAAATGCCTATTATTGCCTTCATAGAGCCTGCAAACCTTTCGCTGATTGTTTACAGTTTAATGATAGTCACTCCCATAATTCGCGTAAAGCGTGATAGATGGTATGAAAAAGGTGGATAGGGGAAAATCAAGACGTACCTCAAGACTAAGACACAGGCTGCAACTAGTGTGTAAGCCAGAAGAGTGCCAATGGACATGAGATCAACCAGATCTTTCAGATCAAACAGGAAAGCCATCACCGCTGCGGAGGGAAGAGGAGCGTTTAATGCAGGAGAATGATTCAGCAGTTGTAATAACTGTAACACGTTTATGCACAATAATACTATTATTATTATTATTATTAAAAACGGCATCAGTAGGAATATTAACACAATACTGTTCAAAAGTTTGGGGTCGTAAGAAGTCTCTTCTGCTAACCAAAGCTGCATTTATTTGATCAAAAATACAGTAAAAACACTTATATTGTGAAATTTTAAAGAACTATTTTCAATTTGAATATATTTGAAAATGTTATTTATTACTGTGATGTCAAAGCTGAATTTTCAGCATCATTATTCCAGTCTTCAGTATTAAAACATTAAGAAATGGTCATATTTAAAGGGACTCCAACAAACTGAAAAGGAACAACATTTACTCATCTAGATTCTGTGTGCCCTGTATAATAACATTTGATTATTCACATCCTCTCTCTAGTATTGCCACATATCCTGTTAACAGTTTGTCTCTTACTTTAAACTCTTGCACTAACAGTTTTAGATCATGAATAGTCTTAATGATTGTATTTCATGTGTAACATGCAATTAAAAGTGTTTCCTAGTCCTAAGTGTCTGAAACTGATAATTAAATATAGGCAAACCAAGGTTTTCCAACAGCTTTGTAGTTGGCTCATGTGTAATGCTGACCCACTTGCACACTCTTTAAGAAAAAAAGTTCCCTTGTGAAAAACACGCGCTTTGAAAGGCTAGTCCATCCAAAAATGGATATTAACGAAACCGGACAGCTTTTATTTCTGAAATCTTCCATTGCGTTACTTTCTGTTGCAAACATCTTTCAAAATATCTTTTGTGTTCCACAGAAGTCATATGGGTTTGGAGCAACATGAGGGCGAGCAAATGATGACAATTTTCATTTTTGGGTGAACTGCCCCTTTAAGGGTATTGATCATATTTGAAACTGTAGATTTAAGATACATTTCAGCACTAAATACCAATACAATGAAGTTAAAATAAGCGGTTATGAAATAATATTACACAATACACACTGAATATTACATAAATACACACTGAAGTACAAGTGAGGTATAAATTCTGAACATACTGATATGAAAAATTTCATTTAAAGGGTTTGTTCACATAAAAATGAAAATTCTGAACAAAAATGAAGATCTTTTTGATAAAGTCTGAGAGCTTTCTGTCCCTCCATTGACAGCTACTCAACTGACACTTTGATGCTTCTAAAAGTTCAAAAAGAGATCGGAAAACTAATCCATATGAATGGAGCGCTTTAGTCCAATATTTCTGAAGAGACTCGACCGCTTTACATGATGAACAGATTAAATTTAGGCTTTTTTCACAAGGGTTTGATCATAAATCTATTAAAGAGTGACATCGTTCTAAAAATTGGGTTAATCCTTTTCTCCTACGCTTACCGGACAGAAGCCCAGCCACCATGGTGGCGACGATGGGCGTCTTCCTCTCACTGACGCGAGACAGGAAAGTGAAGATCAGACCGTCATTTGCCATGGCAAAGATAATGCGTGGCAGTGGGAACATGGAGCCCAGCAGACTATACAAGCAGGGGAGGGAGGATCAGTGGATAAATGATCCAAATCTGAACGTTTAAGTTGAGCCCGGTTCAGACAATCACAGACGCCTCAAGCCTTTACATATGGGAGAGCAAAGCTCAATATACTCCTTATAATTCAGCTCCTCAAATGGAAACTTCACTTTTAATTTATAACGTTTATACTTTTGCTAATTCCGCTAACTGTTTAATGTCAATGCTGCAATTCTCTGAACATAAAGGCCTGAATAAACCCTTTTAGCACAAAGAGATTATGGGTCAGTTCTCTGGCATTGCTGGAGTTTAGTGGATGGGACAGATGCTCATGTTCACTGTGAGATCTGTAATTGAGTGAGTTTGTTAGTGGTTTGAATGAGCGTCCTCACCTGCCACTATGCCGGATGTTATAGTGGCTATTATGGGCGTTTTGGATTTTTCACTGATGTTGGCCAAGAACTTGAAGAGCAGCCCATCTTCAGCCATGGCCCATATCACACGGGGCATTGGGAACATGGAGCCCAACAGACTAGTTCAGAGGAGAGAAACAGATTCAAGCCATGCAATGCAGTTAGCTTTTGCACCTAACATCTACTGAAGCTAAATAGCTTTAACAAGAAGAAAACACTGGGTTTGCATTTAAAGGGTCACGAAACTCCAAACTACATTCAAGGGTTGCAAAAGATCTTCATTTCAAATAAATGCTGTAAATAAAAACAATTGATGAATTCTATTCATCAAAGAATCCTGAAAAGGGCCCTGAAACATATAATGGTTTCCAAAAAATAAAAAATAAATATTAAGCATGTTGGCTTTATTACAGTAGGCCTACAAAAACTATAGACTATATTTTCTGCTCTATTCTGTGATATTGTATAAAATCCAACATCACTTAATTTTATGATTGGTTTATATACTACAAACAATTGTGCATTGTCATAAAAACAATATAGGGAAAAATATGATGGAATACAAATTATTAGTTAAATTTTCAGCAGTGAATCTGAATTCTTTGCCAATTAAGAGCAAAAGAAATGAGAGAAAAAATAAAAAAATTACACGGCATTTCTGACCCGCTCACTTCTGAAATGAAGGCTACATCCCTCATGAGGTGCAATGTGTGTTTTACCTATAACATGATCCAAATACTATGGAAGACCAAATTTTACCCTATAAAATTTTACATACATTTCTGAAATATTCACCTGTTTGGCCATATTGCACAACTGTAAGAGTTTTTCTTTAGATGCTTTGTAGGAGAGGTTTCATGACACTTTAAAGCATTTGAAACACAATATGTAAATTACAATTGTAAAAACATTACAATTATTTCAGGACACAGCAGTTGAATTAACTTAGTAGTAAATAAATTAGTTCTAGAGGTCGACCGATATATTGCTTTTGCAGATTCATCAGCACTGATAATCGATTTCTGCAATTATGGTTATAGACTGTAATCAACACCATTAGTTTTTCCTGGTTGCATCTGTTGCAGGAGCAGCTGAGAAGTGTTCAGTACAAGAGAGGCCAAATGAAGACTATCACTTGTTACGTTTTCACCCACCTATTTTTATGCGCATTTTGGGCTATTGCATAAAAAGAACACTGGATATAAACGTCAATCTCTGCCTATATTCTAAAACTGTGCATTAAAAAAAGAAAAATTTGCTAATTTGAGCAGGATAATTTTTTTATCCGATTAGAAATTGTGCATAAACTATGATAGAAAGATATTTACCAAATAAATTCCTCAAAGTGCATCAATAAAATTTCAGCATCTGAAATCGGGTTTTGGTCATTCTGAAATACCCGAGCAAAGTCTGTTATCAAAGAGGTTCTGTATATAATTCCCTCCTAGAACACTCTTACAGGACCGCACATTTGCGTTTTGTCTGATTTATGAAAATTATTATATACAGTGGCTTCTCCATTTTTTTCTAAGTGATATTTTCCACCGGTTTATCAGGAAGTGACAGTTGTGTTCTCATCAACTCATTGGATGAAAAAAGAGCTTTATTTGCAATTTTTTTAATGCAATATTTAAATTTTGCGCCAAGTTTAATTTACAACGTTGGATGAAAACATAGCTACTAACCCTTTGTGGCGTTTTCTGCATGGAGTGGCATCATCTTTGACAATAAAAAAGAATGTATACTGTAAACTACAGAACACGTTGTCATTTTAAAATTATTAATTTGTAGATGCTGCATTTGTATAGAACAGTCGTATGTTTGCCGACAACGAGTACCTTAAGCAATTAGAAAAATGTGACCAAAAAAAAACCTTTTTAAAATAACTGTTATGGTGTATTTGCATTCGTTATAAACAGTTGGGCACGTTTATGGATTTGTCAGCCATCTACGTTGCATATTTAAAGCTAGTAATGTGAAAACGCCGGTTCTACAGGGATGCGAGAGGATGCTAAGCACCCTCAATCGAACGCCAAAGCACTCTCAGTTGATATTGTAATATATGATCATATATGCCAAACAGATTTGGCAAACGTTCCAGTCCGTATTTGTGCTCTGGAGAGCGTCAAAGGTTTCTATTCACAACATGTTTTTGCAACGTTGAGCAATGTAGCCGAAGTTGATCTCTTGAACGGATTAGAGCCATTTAAGTTCAGTACCAGGTCAGTGCCAATTTCTGTATGCTCTCACTCATAACAAATTATCAGCTATCTTAGTTATCTGCAAAATCCAATATCGGTCGACCTCTATTAAGTTGAGCGATTAAAGAAAAAAAAAAACACCTAACTCCCCAATATAAAATACTATGTCACCTTTATATTTTTTTTACAGTATTTTTTACAAAATCATCAGTATGATTTTGTGCATGTGTATTTTTAGCCATCTGTGCCAATGGTTTTCAGTCATTATTTTTACAATCCTGTAGTGCCACAGAAATGAAAAACTGCCGTTTTAATGCAAATACACACACACAAAAACTGACGGCATGGGGACTTATGTTAGATAATGTTTGTTTAGCTCCTACCTGGTGGACAAAGCACAAAGTGAACCAACAGCTACTGCGTACGTCGCCCCTTCCCAGCCCACATATTTGAAGGCCACGGGCAGAGGGCTGTTCTTATTCAACATGTAGTATGGCATCATCAACGTGAGGGCGGCTGATACGCCGAAGTAAGCGACGAAACAGATGAGAAGTGAAGCTACAATGCCAATGGGTATCGCCCTCTGAGGATTCTTCACCTCCTCGCCTGAAATGAGGAAACACCGAAAAGGGCTTTATTTCGAAAAGCGGCAAAAAATTAAATGGCTCTGAGACAGATTCCAAAAAATAAAAAATCACTCTAAACAGTCTGTCATAAAAAATTAAAAACTCACCTGTTGTGGCGATACAATCGAACCCAACAAAGGCATAGAAACAGGTTGCAGCACCAGACAGAACTCCAGAGAAGCCGAACGGCATGAAACCACCAACACCCAGACTCTCTTCAGGCGGCAGCAGCTCTGAGGTACTGAAAATACAAACAAGGACTAAGCTACAGCATCTCCCTCAGACAAACAAGACAAAACATTTTTAGGAGCATTACATTTTGCATCTATAGATTTCAGCAGCTCTCAGTAGATTTATTACTGTAGTGCTGTATTTTTTTTTTTTTTTTTACAAATTACTGTAAAATGATTCATTCGTTTTAAAATTAAAGGCAGTACAACAAATACTTTTACATAAAGATAAATTTAATTTCATAATATTTAATGACCTCAAAATATTTAATCAAAATGTTATAACTCGATCTTCTGATGAAAAGACAGATTCTCTCTGGATGCATCCTGACTTTTCCAAACATTTAGTCCACTTAAACTGATCCCTGCAAGCTCACGTTCATCTGCCTCCATTTTTGAGTGTGATTCCCATACAGTGTTATTTTAATACTATATTACAGTATTTTGAATTAGATTTTACTCATTTTTTTATATAAAAATGACAAATGGCAAAATTTACTGCTTGCAAAATGGACTTTCAATAAAACGTGGCTGCCTATACAGTAGAAAGGTGGAGAAAAAAACAGTAAAAGTGTTTCAGCACCTCTACATGACTTTCAGCTAAATATAATCCCGTTTTTTTCTTTTGATTCGAAATAAAACAGACATGTTCTGAAACAAAATCCAGATTCCACAAAATGACCTGTGTTTGTAAAGCTGTATCAAAAGAATATAAATACAGTTCATTACTTTGAAGAGGATGTGTGGTTGAGGATCTCCTTAGGATCCAGGTTCCAGTTTTTGAGGGATCCTTTGATGAGGGCCGACACCACCACAAACATCAGCACCAGAACATTGATGCAGGTGAACACCTTATTGACCATAGCTGACTCCTTCACCCCAAACGCCAACAAACCTGCAGAACATCCACATGACATATTTATCAGTTTGAACAAACATATTGAGTTATATTTTTGAAATCAGACTTTCAATGTCTTGCCTGTTAGCAGGAGGATGATGACCACTGCAAACATGTCCGGATACTCCGCTAGCACTCCCGGGTGGTTCATATTCATGTGTATCTTGCAGAAGGTTTCTATATGCTTCCCAATGAGCTCATCAAAGGTCGCACTCCATGCTCGAGCAACACTGGATGTTCCTAAGAGAGGTAACATTATAATTCTGGTCAAGGTTATAACTAGGACTGCACGACAAATCGAAATAAAATATATATCATGATGTGGCTTAGTGTGATAGTGTGGCAGTGCATGTTTTTATTTGCTGCCAACACATCAAAATAAAAGCTTGATGGGTTATCATTTAAAAATGAAAAAATTAAGATATTATACAGTATTATACAGTAAAATAAAATGTATTGTATTACTCCATTTTTTATTTTATAGTACAAGTGTTTTTACAATATATTTCATATTTTGTTAGATATTTTTACTTTTAATAATCACAATAAAATCAATTTATTTTTAGTCATACTAAAT
Source organism: Zacco platypus (assembly GCA_038088235.1). NCBI lineage: Eukaryota > Metazoa > Chordata > Actinopteri > Cypriniformes > Xenocyprididae > Zacco > Zacco platypus. The sequence continues at coordinate 28,973,592 of CM076076.1, forward strand.
TCAAATATGGCCAATGAAAACTCAATGAGAATTTTTTTTAATATAACAACATAAAATTGGTGCAAGATTTATTTTGAAACCCTTTTCATCCAGAAATTGCTAGTAAGTTTCATAAATAATGAAAAAGAAAGAGCAAGCAACACATAAAATTAATCATGAAATTTACTAGCAATTTCTGAAGAGAAAAAGGTTTCAAAGACTGACATTTTCTTGTAAAACATACTCCAATGGTCTTTATTTACAACTTCAAAAATATTTTTATCACAGTGAAGCTTTTCCAAAATTCCAAAGTTCAGTCCTAAAATGACTTCGACATTAAAGAAAGTCTTCAAAGTAATTATTTCTGAAAATGAACTCCCTGACAAAAATCACCCCGCTCACTCTACAAGTATAGATATTCAAGTCATCGGGTGAAAATTCCTGTATTTTTTTTTTTACATTGCAGAATTATTTCCCCCGCAATATTGTGCAGCCCTAGTTATACCGTTAATTTTGAAAATGATTTCAAGTAGCAGTAATGGACCCTGGACTATCTGACGCATCCTCACCTATGATATAAGACAGGATGAGGTTCCAGCCGGTGATGAAGGCCCACAGCTCGCCCACTGTCACGTAGCTGTACAGGTACGCCGAGCCCGTCCTGGGTACACGTGCTCCAAACTCAGCGTAACACAGTCCGGCCATAACTGAGGCCAATGCTGCAATCAGAAAGGACAGGACGATCGCGGGACCAGCATTTTCCCGCGCCACGGCCCCAGCCAGCACATAGACGCCAGCCCCTAACGTGCTGCCCACTCCGAGTGCCACCAGGTCAAAGGTGTTGAGGCATCGGGAAAGCCGAGACTCTTCTGTGCTGCAGTCGACCACCTTCACCCGCAAAAGCTGCTTTCCAAATACTTTTAGGTGAGCAAGGACCATGTTGAGTTCTCTAAGCACTCAGACCCACAAGCACACACACACACACACACACACACACACACAAACACACAAACACACGATGTTCACGGTAGTGCCAATGACCTGGAAGAAAAAAAGATTGAGAGAGAGAGAGAGAGAGATTACTATTATGAGTTAATGTGCATTTAAGTCAACTCAAGGTTATTCACACACTGCGTTTTCAAATGTCCAAGTTTGCGCAATTGTTCTGATTACAATTTAGTTTTATTTTAAAAACATATTTCTACTAATTTTTTTTTAATACATTTTAGTTTTAGAAACTAGAATTTAGCAATTATACTTTTTATTGTACCATTTTGTAATGTCTAGTTTTGGTTTTGTGTTCATGTCTTTTATTTTGTTGTAATTGTCATGTTTCACGTTTGTTTTGCCATGTGCTCCCTTCTGTCATGTTCTGCCATGTGCTTCTTGTCTTGTGACTCCCCTGTTTCATGTCTTGTTTTGATTGGTTCATGGGTTTAATCATTGTTCACAGGTGTTCCTTGTTAGTGTACTTAAACCATCTTGTTTGCCATGTTCTTGGTGGATGATTTTGGAATGTGGATTATATCCCTGTACCGCTGTGGGTGAGGTCTATGGTCTTGTTTGTTTTGTTTACATGGCTTTACATGGCATAAAGACTTTGTCTTATGTTGTATTTGTTCATTTGGATTTAATAAAACCGCACATGGGTTCTCACTAAAACTCGCCTCCAGTGGATACGTACACATTTGTCATGTTACGGCCAATCAATACCATTGTTAAAATGCTCCACTATTTTTGAATAAAATATAATAATATTAAAATGCTACAAGTGAATTAATGCATCACAACAAAATACTATAAAGTATGAAATGAAATTACTCTTAACATTGGCTAAAGATTGCATTATTAGATTATAAGATTACATATGAAATTATTAGTGTTTTTACAAATTAATTCAAGTGAGCACAGATGAAAGCAATGATAATCTAAAAGTACAATCACCAATATTATTATATTACAATATTATATATTAAAATATTAAATATGAAAACATTCATATATCCATTCTTATGCAGATTGCTGCGTTCAATTCAATCAACAATTAAAAATTGTTCACCAAATCATTCCAACTTTAACTGTAAAAACATCAAAATATTTGTTTTTACAATCAATTCTAATACGATAATTCAAAACCATTTCTGCATTTAATATAGAAATTCAAAACTAAAAATTCTATGGTAAATTATTGCATCATATTCAAGTGTGACGAATCAAAGTCATTTGTTAGACCTTTATTAATCTATTTATTTTTCCCCCCATTTACTTTTTTTATTATATTTCAGTTTATAATAATGTTCCAAAAAATCTTATGACATCAATAGCTATAAAAAATGTCAAAATAAGTGTCTTATTAAATGATGCAACCAGCACGATCCTGACATAAGCCCTCCTGAGAGAGTCAGTGATGATATGTGAGCCTGGTACTACCGCCACAACCAGCGTGATTCCTCTTACTCATCGTTACTGTAATAGCTGGAAGCCAAAAGCAGATTGGAGTTAAGCTGAGCTATCGCTTGAACTTTACAGTAGGATATTTTTATATACACACAAGTGTGGTGCTAACGTCAGTGGTCATATTCAAGCAAGGCACACGTAATAAATGAATAAATATACAGTACAGCAATAAACATGTGAGCTTATTCCCTTTTCCAGTTCCTCCAGCTCAAGTAACAGGACACTATTTTATCAGCTCCAAACAGATAAAAAAAATCCCTGTTACGAAAAACGGATCTAAGTTAAATTTTATATATATTTTGCAGAAGGAGAACTGAGAATAATTGAAGTTTTTTTTTTTAATCTTAAAGGCCTAAAACACATTATTTTTTGATTTTAAGGTGAAATATGACACTGACATGTTCTTGACTGGTCGCATTAGATTCATCCATTGGAAATCACGGCTGAAACACTAATTCACAATATTCCCTTCATGTTTGATTACAGAAAGAAAAGCCATCAGAAGATAATTTAGTCTAAAATAACCATACTAAATTCGAGTCTCCCTGAAGGCCACTGTGAAACCCTAAAGCATCTACAATAAATTAGTGCCACTGCATCATTTACTGAGCAAAACTAATAACTGCTTTCATGGGAGACTGAAATAAGATAAACAGAAAGACAACGAATCCACTGAGACTGGAGTTTCAAATCCTTTTCTTACCAACTCAAAATATCAGCGCAAGGAAATCCACCAGAATACGAATGAAGTCCTGCGATTCTTTTCTCTGAGCTCTGGTTTCAGTTCAGCACCTCCTCCAGGTATCAAACACAATGGATTTGTAAAGTATAACCCTTGATGGAGACTTTTCTTCTCTCAACTCGTAATAAATACAAGCAAGGGGAGGTGTTCCTGTAGCACCAGTCGCATGCCTTTGTGGCAACTAACTCATTCAAAGCTCGGGCCACAAATAGTACAGCGTGAGGTCATGTGAAGCCCAGCAGCTGTGGTGGTCACAGAGGGTCCTGCATTCACTCCATCAGCTCTCTTGACTCTAGTTTCTGCCTGTCAATGCCTACTGTCACAAAACACCTCTGACACTAAGGGCTAGATAACAAAAGTTGCTTTAAATTTTTCAACCTTACATGACATTTCATATTTATTTACTCTGAAATAAAGTGAAAATTATTCATTAATATCACTTCATACCAATATGACTTCCTGTCTTCTGTGGTATATATAAAAAAGACGTTTTGAAGAATGTTCACGCTGCTCTCTCGCATACAATGACAGTTCATAATAGCCACACCTGTCAAGCTACAAAACGGATGGCAATTTTGGTACAGTGACAAGCCGAATGAGGAGATGGGTGTCACTGCTGAATGACTGAGGGTTAAGATTTTGGTCATTTAGCCTAAGAAGTTACTATTGAAAAGACATTGAGAACAAAAAGGAAGTACTAATTATTTTGATTTTGAATACCGTACTGTGGAATGTTGTGAAAATTGACTTTCAGATTAAGAATAATTAGGGATTGAGTATGATTAACAATGATGTCATGAAAAAGATATTTGAAATTTAAGACAAACAAGTTGCTGTTTTTATTGAATTTTTATATTTTGATGGACATTTGATTTTGATGAAATGTTTTTTAACATTATGTTCATTTATGTTCTATTTTGTTTATGTGGGCTATAATGACTGTAAACGGATCTGTTGTGAAAAGAAAGCTTAACAAACGGGTTATTAAGGTTTAGTGAAGATAATGAAAGAATTGATTATGTGATTTTTTTTCTTTTATTTCTATTTTTAGAGGATTTAGAAAAAGGAAATCGAAAAGATGTTCTGCAAATTAAGATGGTTCATGATATGTCGGTAGACTGTAAGCTAAAGGGTGATTTTTAGAGATTTAAAGTAATTAGAAGAATGATCATGGGTGTTACTTATTTTTCATTGTTTATTTTGAGTTTATTTATATTTATTTATAAGTTTATTTATTTATCTTAAGAAAGGGAAAGGAGTGGATTTAGAATCCATCTTCTTGTTTTATATAATGAATTGTAAATTATATTTTTCTAAAAACCAGTGTATATATCCTGGTATTTATGATCACAGCCAATGTCTGTATTTAGGATCTGAGGGGTGACTGAGGGTCTGGCCCATGCCAGGAATGCAGTAACAGTGATTACTCATTTAACCCGGCTTCCAGAGAATAAATATGTACTTGTTTTGTAATCAATGAATTTGATGATAATCCGTATTTGCCCAGATTGATGTAAAGACAACTATGTGTAAGATCTGAAGGTCAATAATGCACTATGTGCTCTGTAGGATATTCTGTTCTAGTAAGTCGTTATAGGGAAAACATTTTGTATATTTTACCAAAATTGTGACCTGCCAGGGGAGCGTGGATCAGAAATGCAAAAGTTTGAAGCGGCCTCAATTGTTAGAGCAGATGTGGTGTTTAGGACTCCACATTGGCCTTTAAGGGGGGACTGAAGGGGTGGATTCTGGAATCCACTGCCGCTTCAATAAATATATTTTGGGTGATTTATCATGAAGTTATTACTATATGTACATTATAACATTTAGCTTTCTAAATATTAATTATTTGAATAACTTCAACTCATATTAAAACATTTCTTTTCCGTTTTATTTTCAAACTCTAGAAAATAATGATGTATATTGTCTGTACCTCTCACTGAGAGAAAAGTACAACTTATCAGTATGGGAAAGTTTCCTGTTCAGAGCAGAGCTCAGATCAGCTTCAGCCTTGAAGAAGCTGTGAATCATGTATCTTTGTATGTGCGCCAAGTGTTCGGTACAGGTCCTTTATGGGAACTGGTGGAAAACTGGCACTCTGAGACCTGCAGACGCCTTGTCCGGACTTAATAGGACATCCTGTCCCTAAGTTCAGGATCCGATCGTCAGCATCATGATGTAAAGATGTATACTTCTGACTATCTGTCCATGTGTGGAAAATGACCAGTTTTGTCTAGTTTTCTTAACCAATCAGAATCTTAGTAATGACGTAGTTAGTGGACTCAGTTAGAGTATAATTGTTGTGGAAATGTGAATGTACAGAGAGAGAGAGCGGCCTACGAACTCCTTGTGAGACTTGAAGCTGCTTCTGATGATGAAACTATAAACTATTCTTCAGTAAAATTTTCTTCGATTTATTTTTTTTAAACTCTAACTCCGGGTCTTCATTTATCATATCTGGTCTTTTGGGTCTTTAACTGTAAAAAATCCCCTACACTATGTTTATAAGTATATTTTTACATAATTTCATGTGTATTTGTCCGTTCAAGCTCAAGAAGGCACGGAAGAGAACTCGATTCAGTTTTCGTGCAGTATAGCAGAGGCTTCCTGGCAGGAAGTTTTGCAAGCCAACTCTCCATCACATTGTAACCTCATTTTCCATTTTATTTTTTAATGTTTTGTTTTAGTTGTTTAATTAAAACGTAGCAATCAAAAAATGTCAACTAAATTGAATTCATAGCACTTTAACAATTTACTAATTATCTGATGATAGTTTTATCAAATGAAATGGAGAAATGCTAGTGAAGTGGCTCTCAATGAGACGCAGAACATGCAAAATTCATAATTAAACAGCAGTCTTTTGCAGTTACCGAAACACATGGAAACCCGCAACACGCAGATGTCACGTGTTTGTGCAGCGCGGCTTTGAGATGACAAGCTGTTCAGTTTGGTTCCGTTCACACAACACAGGCTTTGAGACTACGGTGGCGAGTCCTGAAAATTTAGAGGTGAGAGTAAATTTTTAGAACGTGGTAATCCCTCCCATAAATAACCGTACTGGGTGTGAACGTGACCTCACGAACGACTCAAATAGAGGACTGACAACTAACTTTTTTGTCTCATTTTAAATCACCTTGGCTCTTCTGCATACATTCTCAATGGATGCCAGTCGACTTTAACATTCATGTACAGGGGGCTGTTTATTTGGAAAGATGGCAATGGAACAATGCCTGCTTATACAGCCTAACGCTGCTGTGTGGCAACACGATTGCGCAAGGTATACTGGAACATCTGCCATTCACAGCCTCGATGAGCACGTCTATATCGACTTTAAAAAGCTGTAACAACACAGGCATGGAAACTCGTGCTTCTGTCAAGCACTGTAAATCCAGTAAGTGGGCTGGGAGAGGGCCTTGCCCCATTTTCCACCAATCACAGAGCACCGGGAGAAACGTGAGGCATCTGAACACGTCAGTGGGTCACATTGTGTTTACACACACACACCTTCAGTGAGGTCACAATGCCCAGGTCAGTTGACTTTGACTTTCTGTTGAGATGATGGTCATCATCTGATAAGAGCAGAGTTGTACTGAGGAATCGGTGACATACTCAAAGTACATCTAGAACAACTACAACAAACTTACAGTATGTGAAACAGAAGAAATGGCTGATATACTTACATAATTCAAACGTTTGGGGTCGGTAACATGTTTTCATGTTTTTGAAAGAAGTCACTTACATTTACTATTAGGCTAGATTTATTTAATCAAATAACAGTAATATTGTGAAATATTAAAACAAATATTTTCTATTTTAATGTATTTTAAAAAGTAAATTATTCCTATGATGAAAAAGCTGAATTTTCAGAATCATCACCCCAGTCTTCAGTGTCACATGATCCCATTTGGTGCTCAAGAAACCTTATTATCATCAAGGTAGAAAATTAGGGCTAGATATTAACATATTTCTCCATTTCGAATCACTTGCGATTCAGTTCAATTCAATTTGATGACTGGATCACTTCCGCACCCATTTCGCTTAAACGATCTGTCACGCCACATTAAAGAGCGCCAAAACTGTATTTATTGCTTAAAATTTAGAATTTGACAGAATATAAAAGCTGAGACTTTGACTTTATCAAAACACAAAGCTTATTGCTATTTATTGGATGGAATTGGCTCATCAAGCACATATGTGAATGTTATATGTGAATAAAAGCCGTTCACTGGAATGAACTGCTTGATTAATATTTTTGAGGAAACATACATTATTTCCAAGATTTATTTGTAATAAAAATTGGTCAATTTAATTTACAATTGCTCATTTTCATAAGTTACTCTATCAATGGGTTGTTAGATCTAAATTTAAAAAGTAAAATAAAGCAGTACTGTAAGATTACATTTACTTGAATGAATTTGAATAAAAAAAGCGTGTGAATTACCTGCATCTGGTGCGGCGTCCTTCTTGTGAAGCTGTGAATTTAATCACTTGCGACAGCGTTGACAATTTCTGTTCTCCTGAATGTTTCTCTGTGTGCGAGAGAAGTGGCCACATGTGATATAATAAAGATAGTGCATTAACATACAACGTGATGAAACTGACGGAAACTAACCGTGAATTCAATGTTATTATTACACACTTTTATGGGCATTAAGCCCAATCAAACAACACATTTCACTGGCCTGCCAACACCCCACCTTGATCAACCCAGCCCAACAATTGTGTTTTAACTGTCTTGATCATAAAACGGTCTCCTGAAATCTGAAGGGCATTAACAATGAAAAACAGCCCACGCCATGGTGATGTGAAACCAGAGACATTCTCAAAACAAAAGAGTCACGACGGGTGATTTATTGAAGCAACCCAAAAAGACTTCAGAGACTAAACACCTGTCACTCCTCACACGCATGCCTGCAGAGCTGACCGTTTTACTGTCCAAACAAAAACTGTCATGACATTTTAACTCGACATGCCCTGAAAAGCAAACACAGTCCACCGCCCTTCAACTCTACAGCGACACCTTCACTTGAATGTTCTCTGACTGATACCTGTGTCAACCTAACACAACCACATACATTCATCAAATTAACTAGCTTGAAATCAAAGCTAATCTGAGACGCTCACACACACAACATTCTGCATTCTCCCATCAGGTGGCGCTCATGACACACACACCCAAATCAGCCCAAATAACCAGTCAAATAAAGCTTTTGCACAATAATAACTTATGCAATCACTGACTACATTGAAATAGTTTGAAATATTTTATAGTCCCTCCCTTTTTTTTTGTGATTGTTGCGGGCAAATATCCTTGATTATGCGGCACGTTTTCTTAAAAAATGCGATGGGATATGCGGGATATTTTTGCAATTTTATGCGATGAAATTGCGGTTTGATGCAAAAGAGGGAAAAAATTTGATTCCCCCAACACCCTGTTCTCACTAGACTACTACCTTCATGTAAAGAGTCATTTTTTATTACTTCCTATGATAAGCAAGCATACTAAATCACAGAATATTTCAGTTCTCATTCTGTTTTATTTCAGACCTTCATTTCCACATGGCTCAAACTTACAAAACATCGAGTCAAACAAGTTCTGTAGCTTTACAAAAGGAATATTCAACAACTTCTGTAAAAATGAATAAATAAAACATAAAAAAATAAAATGTGTGCTTCCTGTTTTACAGAGGTAGCTGTACAAAACAGACATCTTCTGTTAAATTAAGTGCTTCCAATGCACAAAGTGCAATCTCTTACTGCAACGTAAATTATTTTACATACTACTAATATACAGCGTCATCTGTGGTCCAACACGCAGTTGCACGGAGTGCAAAATAATTTGCCCCCACTGTCATGTGACACACTGGGAAACTGCTTTGCGCGGTCTTTTGCGCTTATTTTTGTTGGCAAATGAGAATGATTTGCGTGCTTCATCGTGGTTTCACCGCGGGGTTTGCAGATGATGTTCATTACGTCACTTCATAAGGTCCCCATGGCAATATGGGTGGAAAATAATGGCGCTTTACTTGTGTGAAGTAAACGCAACATTTTTCAACTTTCTGCAAAGATATATGTGACTTTTTTTGCAACGAAAATGCAGGGATTATGAAATCATGCTAGCCCCGCATATTTTTCTTGCTGAAATTGGCAATTTATGCAGCGAAAGTGCGGCGTATTTGAAAAAATGTGACCCCCGCATAAATATGTGGACTTTGGCTGATTATGCATGAAATCAAGCGATCGCATTATCGCATTTTTCTGGAGGGACTGAAAATTTTAGCTGATATATGGGTGTGCGATATATATCGTAATTGATGTTTTAACGATATGCCAAATCATATTATCGAGTATTTCACTCATTTTTAGAAATGATTCAAAACGCTACATGAAGTGTTCACGAATTCACTGTGTGATGCAGAGTGTGTGTTTGACAGAAGTTAAAATGAGTGAAGAAACTGCGAAGAAGCTTGTCAACGAAGTACGGTTCCAAATGCTAATCCGTCTGAAAGCACTGCGAGTTTGAGTCGCTTATAATGTACTTTTGAAAGAGCAACGAGCGTCAAACGTCTTTCCAGACATGAGAAGCATTTATTAACATCTTATCCAACAAAAGACAACATTTAATAACATGTTTTTACTGCAAAATCACTTCATGACGACAGATGAGCATCCTTCTGTGAGATGATGTGATATCTTACACAGAATAAGGCAGTCGTGTGTTTATTGGTCATGTTTAATCGTTTCAATCTTCTGTTTATTCAGCTACAGCGATATGCTTTATCTTCATCTGCTGCAGAGCATATTTCGAGTTCCTGCGCCCTCTGGCTTTCAGATGGAGAAGCATTTACTACTGATCACAGAGCTGTACAGCTCTGACAAGCTGCGCATTATATAATTGCATCATTTACCCTAATATGAGAATTATGAAAAGCTTCAGGAGTCAGCTGAACACAGCGCGGAATCAAAAACACACACGCAACAAACGTTGGCCGAATCATTTAGGAAAAAAGTTCCTTACAACAGAAAAGATATAATAAACGCCGTCACCAATTACATTCCCAAATAAAACATTTTTGAATGACGCAAAATAACGTCCGATTATCGTTATCAGAAAAATCTTAGAAAATATTGAGATATCATTTTTTGTCAATAATATCGCACTCCCCTACTCTGATATACATATTTTACCAAAGGCATTTAAAGATGCAATATGTAGTTTTTCGTCCACTAGAGGTCGCCTATTCAAAACAAAGGCGTAGCTTGATGACGCCGAGTTTGAGCAAGGAATCTTGGGACATGTAGTCTTCACGTAACAGCCGGTGGAAAAGAATTGGGACTCGGGCAGAAACCATGTTTACGGATGCGATTATTAACGTACTGTAGTATGAAGCAGAGCAGGAGTGAGTGTTGTGGAGCTGAACGAGGCGTTGGAGCGATTGTTAATGAGAGACAAATGCGACACACGCCTCCCGAGCAGCGGGACTTTTATTATGCCACAGTCGCCGGTGCTGTTTCCGCTTTTTCCAGTCATGAATATGAGGCAACGCAATTCTGTTTATCATATTATTTGAGCGTGTTGAAAATGATGTTATAACATTGCACTTACACTACAGTAAGATAGATTGATATTAGAATTTCTTATTAAATGCTGGATGGTTTGTGTTGATAAATGGCATGCAATTAATTTTAAAACGTATTGTATGATGGAGAAAACTCTGTATTACTGTTACTAAAAATAAAGCTGCATCTGTTATTGCTATGTTAGCTAACGTTAAGTGACAAAATAGTGTTTTTCTCTGAGTTGTTCATGGTCACAAAAAAAACAAGAAAATTAGATTTAAACAATAAGACTAAACACGTTGAGCTAGCTATATAACAATGATTAGTTTTGTGTCTATAAATGCATCAGAACAGATGTTCCCTTGTCTAATATAATAAAGGTTTCCATGGTTTCTACAAAATAAAACCGGAAAGGTTAATGACCCATATACAGGCGACTCCCTCACACGTCCCGGATCCTTGGTTAAAATAGCGATTTTGCAAATATTTGGGATATTGTAAGTACTCAACTGAACAAAATATATCACACTTGCCTAGTGGTTTTTGGATATTTTACTGCAAAAATCTTAAATATTGCAGCTTTAAAAGGCATTCTATGGATTTCTGCAGAATTCGTTCACTTCTAAATAATATAAACCTTACTTTTACAACTCGGTTGTATTCAATACAACTCGTACCTTCCTCAAATACCATATTCAAACACTACGTGTATTTTCTGAGATAAGCGAGGGCACAGTCACCTCGACCATTTATATTGGCAGTTGTTCATGGTTCGAATTGTGTTTAAACTGCATCATCATCCAAAAATATTCACATTTTGTACAACTTTCATAGATTTTGTAAAAACTTACGATCGCATTATACCGGTGCTGCATGTGTGAAATATAATTACTAAGAAACATGCCATTTTTAACAAGCTTATTACAGTATTATTATATTTTAAATCCAATTCATTTATACTTTGAATCTAACAGTCATAAAAAACCAAACCAATTCTGTTGACCTTATTATACAGATATGAGGACGCTTTGTAAACAGTCATATTTACACTGTAGTCACAATGGCAACACTAATAACTTAAAGCAATAAATCATTGAACATTATATAACAGATCAGCAGTTCTGCTTTCAAACATGAATGGCCTTAAAGATGGAAATAATGTTTGGATGTATATGAAACAATGGCATATTAAGCATTTATAAAATGTATTATTATTATGTTATTAAAGTCATTGCTATTGTCACACTGCATGCTTAGTGGTTTGAGAATAGTTTTGTATTTTATTATAATAAATATATTTATTTTATTATATTTCCGTTAGACATCTAAACATGAACATGAGAAGTATTACATATGAATACTGGCTGTGGAGGAATTTGCTATAAAGTGAAGTAAATCAATTTTCATTTTCAATGTATGTATGAAACAAAACGTAAACACCGTTTTACCACAAACAGCTCTTGTTTGCTTCGCGGGATTCAAGTGAATGGACTTCTTCAGACATTTTGCAGAAAGACGGTAGCAAAACAAATTTCCCGCATTTTTAAACGTCATATTAAAGCGCAGCCAATCAGAAACCGTGAAGTTTGTACGGTGACGCGTGGCTCCCCTCTTTGTTAAATTCGTTTAACGAATCCTTCGAGTTCGGGAGAAAACGATTCATTTGAGTCTTCTTCCTAGTTCTAAATGCAAAGATGTTTTGCGAATCGGTTCCTTTGGATTAAATTGATTCGGAGTTCGAATCTAAAAGCCTACTAGATAACACTAGATAACCATCTTATGAAAAAAGCAAACGTGACGCTATTTAATGTCACAAATCGTCTTTGTGGTGTTGCATTCCGTGGGTTTTGAGGTTTAATTATTAAAATTCCGCCCGCATTTCTCGCATCGCAAAAGCACAATGAATTATCGCGCGCTCTATACTAGAACATGAACGCGCTTTTCCTCATCGATTTTTAATTCAGCTATGCATACATGATAATCACAACAAATGTGCTTAAACGAAGCGAACGGGTTCACACGAGTAATATTTAGGAAATTCATGCGTTATTCCGTCATCTTGCAAAGTTAAGTGTTGCATCAGTCCTTAAATGGAGAGCAGACACACCATGTGCGATTTTCCTCATAGATGCAGGAAGCAGGTTTACAATCTCAATATTAAAGTTGTTTAAATGCACGTGCTTCGTTCTTACCTAGTAAGGTCCAAAAAAGCAACTTCGCGACCTCCCGACACCTTCGAAACGGCGAAAAATAAACATAAAGCCGGTATTTTACAATACAATACTACTCCTTCAACCTTCAGTAGAAACCCCACCCATGAAGTATCATTGGCCGCGTGTCTATAACATCCTTCCGCGAGCCAACACCCAAACCGAGAGGAGCTGCCAATCTCTCTGTGATGGTTCGGATTTGCATAGTCGCGTTTATTGATATTCAAACGAGCTCTACCCTTTCTTGTCCATCTGTTTATACAGTTTCTGCTCATGCAAGTTACACTGTTAAAAGCCCTATGATCAGGGTTGGGGAGTAACGAAATTCAAGTAACTTAGTTACGTATTTAAAATACAAAATTTGAGTAACTGTATTTCATTACAATTACATTTTAAATGGGTGGTAATCAGATTACAGTTACATCTGAAAAGTGTTTTAGATTACCAAAGTGATTACTTTGAATTTTAATGTCATTTAAACAGCAATTGGTGATTCTCTGACAGTCTGAAAAAGCGGAGTTAAGTTTCATCAACATTTTAATACTTTTAAGAGGGATCATAAAAATTTTGTTATTTTTATTTAGTACTGTCCTGAACAAGACAAAATGACTTTATAAAAAAAATTGCCTAATTGTCAGCTTAACTGTCCTGTCATGACCTGGATGATCCACGACTGTTTTCATGTTTTGTGATAGTTTTTTGTGAGTCATTTTATAATTGTAAAAAAGGTCACTGCAACTTTTTCTCACAGTTTGTTTTTTTTCCCTCACAATTGTGAGTTTACATTTGCAATTGGGAGATATAAACTTGCAATACTGACTTTGTCTTGCAATTGTGAATTTAGTATGCGATTTTATATCTCATTATTCTGACTTTTCTCAATATTGCGAGTTTATCATAATTTTGACTTCTCAATATTGTGAGTTCATATCTCATAATTCAGACTTTTCTCAATATTGTCAGTTTATATCTCATAATTCTGACTTTTCTCAATATTGTGAGTTTATATCTCATAATTCTGACTTTTCTCAATATTGCGAGTTTATAACTCATAATTCTGACTTTATAACTCGCAATTGCAACTTTACATCACACAATTCTGAGGGAAAAAGTCAGAATTGTGAGATAAAAACTTGCAATGACCTTTTTTGTGTTTGTTCCACACTTATTAGTATTCCAAAGTATTCCAAAGTATTTAGATTAAGTTACTAAACTTGAGTAATGCAACGAAATACGTTACAAATTACTTTATAAAGCATGTATTTTGTAATCTGTAGTGAAATACATTTTAAAAGTAACCTACCCAGCCCTGCCTATGATAGGCTCTTTTTTTTTTTTTTTTGCAAGTGAGAGGCCTAGTATAATTGTCCATATTCACTCTGAAATCTTTCTGATTGTTATACGAATAACTTTTAAAATCGTTATTTACCTTCGTAATATTTCAAGATGGACACTTACTGTGCTGAAGCAGTTAAGGTTTACTTAATTATAACACATATACATCAGATATGATAGGAATGTTTAAGCAATAAACCAAACAGATGGACAAGAGCTTTTTTGAATATCAATAATCACTATACGTCGCATGTAACTTTGGTACCTCCTCCAAGTGTTATCAAATTTTATGATCAGTAAGCATGTAGAGAATGAAGTAGCATCAGAAGGCAAGAAACTGCTATGATGGCGATTAACTAGAAAAATTAAAATGGCACTTTGAATCTTCAGTGACCTGAAACTGGTTCACAATTGCACAACTTTTGATGTATGACGTTTAAAACATTCAAAACAGAGCTGAGAGAGACGGTCACAGTAGGTACACTTGCCACACTTCGCAGTTTCCTGTTTTTGGCCCAAATGTTTACGTGCAGAACTTTTGATGACCCAGTGGGACACACTTACAGCATGCTTGTAGTTAAGTCAGCTGTTACATGAAAGATGGGATATACACTTAACCTCAAATACTGCTTTGAACAAATATGGACGAGTGAAAATTTCAAGCGACGCCGACACGTGTTGCGAATCCAACCTGCAGAAAGAGTCACATGCAAAAACTAATGCATAGTGATGTTTCTGTACTTTAGCTCCACTTGTTTGAATGTTTTCAGATTCTGTGCGTTTTGAAACTTGTTTATTTCTCTGAACATGCTAGAATCTCTCTCAGAACAGGCTTCTAAGTCCACAGTTGCATACAACAAAGGAACACTGTTATTTGTGAAGCAGCCTACAGATGTTTTTGAGTTTTGGAGAGCCTTTTTCCAATGTCAGACTGTTCCTAAATCAAACCATCAAAGGTTTCTTTGAACAAATTTGCAAAAATAAGTTAGCAGCAAGATGATTGCAGCTGTGAAAAATGTAACTCTCTTACTTTACTCAACATATTCTGTGTGAAGAGTGATTTTTTAGTGCCAATTTATTTTTTGCTAAAATACTTTTAAAATTGTTTATGCACAACCCGTTGCGAAATCTGCATGGGGAAACTTTTCACCCAAGTCATTATGGATTCATTTACTTATATACTGTAACTATTTAAAAAGTTTTTATTTTTATAGCTTTGATCCTCCATAGAAGAGCAACACTAAAGCAAGAACATTTTGCGATTTTAATAAATTGCTCTATTGACTGATTCAAAAAAATATTGCTTGAATTGTATCTGAATAAGTGCAGATTCATCACAGCTCACAGTTGCATAATATCATTTGACTAGTGGAATTGACAAATAAAACCTCAAGGCAGTGTCATACCGTTAGTGTATTTAAAATAATTTAAAATAAAATATTGCATTCTGTTATTGAAAAGTGGCAGTTCAAATAAAATTATTTTGCAGTGTTTTGGTGATTAAACTAAATTGAGCAAGCTCAACCTGATTTTTACTTGAGCTCTGACCAATTTTCACAATTTCAGTTTTTTCAGTATTTAACTGCAGAAAGTTTAAGGCCATCCATTTTTTGTTTATGTCTATTAAATAAGCTTGAAGAACATCCAGGCTATTCAGATCCCTAGAACTCATGATAAGTATAACTGCAGGTCATCTGCATAACAGTGAAAATTTATATTATGTTTTTGAATTACAGGACCTATTGGAAGCATGTAGATTGAAAACAAAATTGGTCCTAACAGGGAACCCTGCAGAACTCCACACATAAATTTCAGAACTTTGGGATACTTCATCTCCAACTGACACTACAAATGTCATGTTTGACAACTAAGACACAAACAAATCCAACGCCATTCCTGAAACCTGACCCATACTTATAGCGTATGAATTAAAATAGAGTGGTCATCTGCCTCAAAGGCTGTAGTCAAATCTAATAGCACTAAAACTGAACATTTATTTTAGAACACTGCCTGATGCGCGAAACGCTGCAAAAGATGCGACGTGAGCTCACCGGTCGAAGACGTCATCCGTCATGTTCACATAGAAAAACAATGTTAAAGCAGCGAAGTGGAGTTTGTTATAAAAGGATTTGGAAACCTTTTCAAAGACGTATAAATCTCTATCATGCTGTATGCAAAATACAAGTAACAAGTTGAAAATTTGTAGGCCTATATTTATTATATTGATTTTATTTATTTAAATATTAATACTTACAAGCAACATCATATGGTCTGAGTATCAATGATTTAAAGATAGTCACAAAATCTAGCAGATCTACTGAATAATATACATTTAAATTATATATATATATATATATATATATATATATATATATATATATATATATAAAATATATAATATATTTATATTATATATTCAATATATTTTGGACTGTTTTATTGTTTTTTGTTCATATGATGATTATTATTAGCCTATTATTATTCAAATTTAAATAAAACAGTCTAAAATATCTTTTATCAGTAAATCCTGGGTGCTGAGATACTCCTACCACTAGATGGAAGCATTATTCCACAAACTCTTGAGTTTGTATAAAAATATTCCAGGCGACAACACATTAAAAAGCATAAATGCATTAACACCATAGGAGGTCAGAGCAAACAGGTTTCCAAAAACAATTTTTTGCCTTAAGAAGTTTACTTTAAATAGTTTTTATCACAAGAGGATCTTCTTTCTTTCAAGGCTGTTTCCCCATTAATGTTTTGCTGGGGTTGTTGTCCTTTATATTGTAGTAAATCAATAAATTAATGAATAAACAGACAGTAACAAATAATAATAATAGATATTTTTGAATATAGGCCTACTGCAAATGTGTTTAACAATATTAATATTGCAGTAGCTTATATTACAAAGCTCTTAATTACTTAATATTTAGCAGTTAAAGTGTATTCTGAACATAGGCCTATCTATACAGAATAAAAAAGCTTTGTCCTGAAAGGTTACTATATAGTTCTTGCATAGAGCAAAAACCAAGATCCTCATTACCATGGTTTTATGGTTTCTATAACAAAAACAACGATAATAATAATGGCAAAACGAAAGCATCAAATCAGCGTGTTTAGAATTAAGACAATAAGGTAAAAATACCAGTTTGCAATATGAAGCAGCATAACAAGCTGTACAGCTAAAAATAACTGGCAGCTAATGACACAGAAAGCCAGACACATTAAAATTACAAATGGCGGCGCTCACTCTTACCTGAAAAATATGACGGATAGTTTATCCAGAGCAGCGCCATGTATGAAAACAAGGCTGTGAGGGATAAACTTACCGTGGCATCTGCCGTTAAATGCTGTATAAAGCCCCACTTATTTCCACATCTCATGTTGTCTGAAAAATCAAAGATGGCGCTACTATAAGGTCTATAGTGTTTCATCGCTTGGCTTTTGATCTGGTTTCCCTACAGGTGCTCCACAGTAGCAGTGCTTAATATGTGGGGGTGCGGTGGGGTTTCATCTGGAAAAGTTCAGGCGCTTCCAGTCAAACTCCTCCTCAGCTGTTCACGGGCCCCTTCTTGCTTGGGCCCTAGGGCTTCAGCCCCACCTGGCCCTATTGTTAATACAGCCCTATAGGGAACAGGAGCTCTGACAAACCCCGAGTGAAATTTAATTAGTACTGCCATTTGCTGGCTCATCAGTGAGATAATGCAAGCTTATCTGACTCATGAGGGAAATGGAAGATAGATGCAGTGCACATCTCTCCGTACTACATTAAAGGCCAAACATATATCACACAAGTGTCAATGAAAGAGGATGATTTACATGGAGCATCAGTAAGTGGAGACGGAAGAGCAGATGAAGGAGAGCAAAAAATGGAGGAAGAATAATAAGCATAAAAAAAAAATAAAAAAAAGCCACCGTCCACATATTCATGACCTTGTGGGGGAGTCTGAGGTCGCAGCTTTCTTCAGTCGCTCTTGATTTCCACAGTCACAGAGGTGATTAATGACGAACAGCAGACTTGATTAGCTAAAAAGACGGGAGAAACAAAGCAGTCCCGGCGCTCCTGTTGACTCCCCCCGTTTAGATTAACACATTCAATTCAAGAACTCTAATGAAAATGCCATTGGTCAGGATGAAAGGTACGATTAAGCATAACGTCCTCCTTCAAATTCACAATGGTCCTTGTAGAAGAGGCAGATATTTATGCAAAGTGGCCCTCTCAAAGCTTTTAGCAATACAGAGAGTGATTTTAAGCCCTTTTGGTGTTACATAAAGGTAAACGAGGTGTTCAGAACTCATTTTGAACTGATGGGTTTGGAATATGAATGTTTTCTTGCGCTCAGCCAACAAAATATAAAACTGACCATATGGTTGAGCAGTTAAAATTTGCAACGGAAAACGAGCTTTTCTGCTGGAATTGTACACTGATTATTATGGAAACCCGTTCCTGCCTCAGAGCAAAAAAACTAAATGTAACACTATATTTTGTAATTGCGGTTTTCTCATATTTGTGTTTTTATATCTCACATTTTCCTTCCTCAGAGGGACGTCACACCCGAGTTGACAGGTCAGAACACTCAGAACAGAAGTGCTAATGTATTAAACAATATATGTATATTGTAATGTATAAAACAACATATTACTAATGTTTCATTGAGGTTAATGTGATGAGCAGCCATATTGAATTCTGAAGTTGGCGTTGTTGCGTTTCCTCGAAGTTTCCCAGTTGCAAATGTGACTTGAGGGGGCGTTCCAGTTAAAAGTTTCAACTGGGAACTAGGAATTTCCTACTTCCAAGGACAGATGGAATGCAGTTATATCTTACAGTGTGACTTTATATTTTGCAATTGTGAGTTTGTTTCTCATATTTGCGTTTTTATATCTTTCTCATAATTGAGACCTCAGAGTGACTGTATCTTACAATGCGAATTTGTTTCTCATATTTGTGTTAGCTCATATTGTGATTGCTTTTTGTAATTGAGATTATAATGTGACTAAATATTTTGCAATTGTGAGTGTTTTTTATATTTGCGATGAAAAAACTTTTTATCTCTCAATGTGGCTTTATATCTCTGAATGTGAGCATATATCACAATTGTGACTTTGTTTCTCATATTTACGATTTTAATTTTATCTCATAATTGCGACTAGTTACAATATTGCGTTACTTCTTAAAAAAGTAACTAATAGCGTTACTTATTTTTTATTTTAAAGTAATGCGTTACATTAATTTTGCATTACCTTTTCTCACCTGGGCTGGGCTTAACCAAAAAAAAAAAAAGGTAGAACAAAAGTTGAACATATTTTATTATTTCATCTTCGTTTAATATTCTGAGTTTGCATTTCACTGTTTTTATTCATTTTGATGAATACGGAATCTGTGAGAAGAGTAAATGCTCACATTTAGTCTAGAATTACAATGACCATCACAATGGCTCTCCACTTCCAAATTTAAAAGTAATGCGTTACTTTACACTAAAAGTAATCTGATTACATAACTGGCGTTACTTGTAATGTGTTACCACCAACATGGTGCTTCTCATTTTTGTGATTTTATATCTCTTAGTGACTTTAAATCTCGCAATTGTGACTTTATATCACAAAATATAACTTCATATTTTAAATTCACAATTGTGACTTTTTTTCAACTCATATCTCACAATTACGACTTTATATTTTATACTGGGATTTTATGTCTCAATGTGACTACTTGGTTTCTTGCCATTGGGGCTTTATTTCTCATAATCCGCACTTTATATCTCACAGTGTAAAATAGGTAAACTTCACTTGATGAACTTCACAATTATTGAACTGAAGTGAATCTACATTGAACTGACTTAAGTCATAATCTCACAATTACATTGTCCTCTTGAGCCAAAAATGGGTTTCCATAAATTACCACAAGAAATATTATTCAAAATTAACATGCACTGGCAATTTGCATAACATTTTAAAACATACGTTTATAAATGTGTGAGGATGTGGTTTGTTGTGTTTTCGAGCACTTTAGCGACTTGATCTGTTAATCACATTGATAAAGATGTTGTCACTGACAAAGCCTTTTTAAACATCTCTATATACAATCACTGCATTAAGCCTGACAAGCTCTCAGTGCAAATTTGCCTGCGATCAATGGCTGTCGAAACACATACATTCAGACTAACAGGCAAATATCTACCTTAGAAGCACTATGAGTTGGATACATCTCATAATAAAAGGGATAGTTCTGGTCCTGGCTTCTGATCAATTACTGAGCCCCTACAGCAGGGGTGTCTAAACCTGCTCCTGGAGGGCCACTGTACTGGAATGCCTGGAAGTTTCTAGTATGCCTAGAAAGACCTTTATTAGCTGGTTCAGGTCAGTTTAATTCGGAGTTGCTGCTAAACTCTGCCGGAAAGTGGCCCTTCTAGGTATGTTTACAAGACAATGATGTACTTTTTCATTTGTGTTTTTCACGTACAGACGATAACGTTGTCAAAACGAGTAAAATCACTGCATCATGCTGCCAGGCCAGTAGTTGGCGATGTCACTTTGTAAAGAACCACTATGAGCCAATAGACTGAAGATGTAATATGCATTTTTACAAATTGAAAATGTTTTCGTTGTTTACACAGAGACGATAACGATATCGTTTTCAAAAATCCGATTTCAAATGCTTGCGTTTTCAGGCCGCCAAAACGCTGTTGTCGAGTAAATGAACACCCAAAACCAATAAAAAGTTTTCCTTTTTTTAGTTGAAAACGTCCCCTAAGAGCAGAACTGAACACGCCTACCCTAAAGGAATGGAAAACAAATGAGATGGGGAAAAAAAAAAAACTTTTGTCAATGCTTTTGTGTTCTCTCGCAAAAACTTTGCATTCGCTCACTAAAGACTTTTGAGTTCTTTGCAAGCGAATGCAAAGTTTCTCAGGGGAACGCCAAATGTTTGTGAGAGAACACAAAAGCATTGAAATGTATTTTTTCCTCCTATCCAGTAGGCGAAAAAATGTCCCCGTATGACCTACTATGGATGGTGTGCATTCGATGGACATTTTACTATCCCACGAAGCCACGGGACAGGATTTATGAATGGAGGTGAAGCGACACAACCGACGCTGGTAGGTCACACGACAGTAACAACATGGCGGCTGTAGTACGTCCGATTTTCATACTACAGAGCATACTTTTATTTTTAACGGTCGCAAAATAAATTCAAATATACTACCTATTCAGACAGTACGCAATTGTATTGAATGTGATTTTACTTCCAAAACTCTGTTGAGCTCTATAAGAGCAAGAAACCAGCAGTCCTTCTTTCTGTCTAGAAGTGTTTTATTTCAGGTTAATATGGCTTTCACACACAAATACCGCAAGGTTTAACATCGCACACAAACCTTGACCATCACAAGGACCTTTTATACTTTTGAATTTGACTGCTTTTAATACTTTTGCGTTTCAATTTTCATAAATAAAACCATCTCAATGTGACATTAACTGCTGTATTTTCCAAAAAAAACAAAAGTTGTGTAGAATACGCAGTCAGGATGAACCTTTATTCAAGAAGCTTTCTGGAAAACCATTTCTCAGTAGAACAGATTACTGCTACAAATTACTGCATATCTATGCAAGCATCAAACTCATTAAGGGCAATTTTAGATTCCTTGAACCGCAAAACAACACGACAGGGCAAAATAAGCAACAAGTGTCTCCTATGATACTTTGATGACAGAAACTAATAATAAATCTGATGTATTTCCACTCAGACTTGCTTTTGGACCTCTATCTAAGCTATTGTCAGTGAAGAGAAAGTGGAAAATACATTATAAAACATGAATTTTGGACAGTGAATTGGCACATATCTTCTAATGAATTATTATTACTAGCACAAGCTACATTATTTCTGCATTAACAGCTTTTATAATTAATTTAGTAAGTGAAATTAATATTAATCAAAACCTGGTTATGAGCGAAACATTTCAAAGGCACTGAACAACAGCCTGTCGGAGTTTATAACTTCGATTTTTTACGACTTTACACAGCGTTTATGTATTAAAAATATATAATTCAACTGAGCTCAGTATAAATCTGACATGTAATTAATACATTGTTATTGAATGATCTTTCGAACTTGGATGAATTAATGCATAGTGCACATACATATGTATACAGAAATGAAATCACTGGCACAGAATGTCAAAAAAGTGCTTGAGTCATGTTCAAATTAAATAAACAGATCATACTTTTTGTAAATTAATTATATCTACTTTTCACAATTATTTCTGTATTACAAAAACAGTGCTTATAATACTGACCACAGTCAAATTATCATGAAGTGAACATTATTCACTAATGAATAGTAATTTCACACATAACCACACCAAGATGCAACTTTATGGAGCATATAAACCTAGACTTCTGAAAAAGAGATTGGGTTTTAAGAGATTCGGGGTTTAAGTTTAGCTAAATTAGAGCAGTGGGATATCGAAGAACTAATTCTTTAATAATTAACATGTGAACAATGACAGAAAATGTTACCTGAACACAAATGTCATAGAAGTTATTCACAACTTGTATTCGATTGAGTCTGGTGGCAGTTCACAGGAAAAATGTGTGGTTTCTAAAGGATGATGGCAAACACGCAGTGAATGGAGGTAGGTTGAGTCACAGAAGCGTGCTGGCTTTCCATCTCGCGGTGAATCGCTGATTGTGTTTCAGTAGCAGTAATCGATTTCCTCGTTGGCCAGAACAATAGCGGTTCTGCAGGGAATGTAAACCTGAGGGAGTGGAACAGCCAAAGACAGAAAGGGATCAAAGGGACTCAGCATTTGTTTGAGGCAGTGTAGCACATTTTGAAACAATGCATAGCATAAAAAAGTGTCAATGTCTAAAGCACTGTGGAACGTGAAAAAGTTAAGCGAAAGTTAGACCAAAGCTAGGCCCAAGTGGAACCTGCATGTATTTTTCACATTCGTGAGGCGGAAATATGCAGAATGGATGTGAATATACATATATAAAAAACTACATGACAAGGATGAGCAGGAATTTTTATTTGAATTCATTATTAGCATTAAAGATGCAATATGTAGTTTTTCGTCCGCTAGAGGTCGCCTATTCAAAACAAAGGCGTAGCTTGACGACGGCAAGTTTGAGTGAGGAATCTTGTTGGTCTTCACCTTTGCCGGAGGAAAAGAATCGGGATGGGACTCGGGCAGAAATCATGTTTATAGATGCGATTATTAATGTATGAAGCAAGACCCGAGTGTTGTGGAGCTGAAGCGATTGCTAATGAGAGACGAACGCGACGCACGCCTCGCGAACGGCGGAACTTTTATTACGCCACAGTCGCTGGTGTTTCTGAGGTCCCAAACTACCTTATAACCAATTACATCAACGAGTGGATCTCTGAACTGGCGTGAGTGAGTGGAGGCGGAGCTAGTTTGCATATTCATAGAACTACGTATACTAAATGAAGCAAGTTACATTCAAGATATTTTGAGGCATGAAGAAGTTTAAATATGACATTTTGGTGATCAAAAATGAGTTTTAAGAGATACAATTATTGACAAAAGGAAGACTAAATGATTTTTAAAACAAAATGGGGTAACAACAGAAGATAAAAGAAAGGTAAAATCCCTTAAAAACCTAGCTTAAAACATGGGTTAAGTTTTAGATATGTAATCTTTGTATTCATGTTGGTTTCATATGGTTGTTCAAAACCTTTTCAAGAAAAGTTTCAATCAAATGACTTGTATGTACGAATCTTCATGTATTAACAGCTTTTTTTAATTGCCAATGTGTGAACAGATTCTAATGAAACAAGACATTAGGTTGTCTATGAAAACAGACTTTTTGTCTATGAAAACAGATTTTAATGTGAAAGACTTGAGAGAAATCCTGAGAACCTCTCTTCTGTTCATTGACATTGCTCGGATATATATAACTAATAATATATAATATATATATATATATATATATATATATATATATATAGCCTATATATATATATATATATATATATATATATATATATATATATATATATATATATATATATATATATATATACTCTTATAATCATAACAGTGTAAATGGGTGTAGAACGGGTGTAGAACGACAAGAAGGTGAGTAATTAATGACTTAAAATTTTCATTTTTGGGTGAACTAACCCTTTATTCATTATTAAAAGATTTTATAAATTTTATTTTTGTTTAAACCCTTTTCAAGAAAATTTTCAATTTAATGACTTAAAATGTAATGACTTTATATGTAAGATTTTCCATGTATTGATCGAGATACAAAAATGCTGAAGTATAATCTGTAGTTTTCTGTAGCCCTGGAGCTGTCAAAAGCCCACAGGATGATGTGTTGAGTCATCCGACGGACTTTTGCAGACAAATAAATGTGAATTTCTCGGTCCAGGTTGTAGTTCAATTCTGCTCAGAATTGTAGTTAAATTTACCTGTCATCACAACAAGAGCATCATTTAAATTCACATTGAGCCCTTTCATTGTAGTTGGGCCCACTGCATGAACCAAACCTCATCCACTCTGGTTCTCCTGCACCAAACCTCCACAGGAATCAGGGAAATGTATGTTCACACTACAATCTAGACTTCAGCATGCGTCCCTGACCCATGTCTGCAGCTTATCGAGCACCGTTCCTCTGTAAGGAAGCTTCCCTCAGGACTCACATCTCCCTCGCCCAATGAGAACACCTCAGAACATGTTTGCTTGCTGCCAATTCATCCTCCGGCGCAGCACCACGGGAGCCGAACAACTCGCAGCCGCAACACTGACAACCGTCATCGGTGACTAATTAAACAAAGTCGGTGGGGAGAGAAGAACTGCAGCGCACCGCTGCCGAGAGTGAATACCCGCACCTGCCAAGACAAAAACTACCTCCGCGCCACAGCCGCCGCGTCAACAACATTTACTTTCCAGAGCTGCGTAAAACAATGGTGACAAATGGCGGATTAATCAGCAAACAAAGAACAGCAGAGGTCTCTAATGTCATTATTACAGCACGCCACACACATGCTGATTATTGCAACCAACGCAATATGAACCTCATTAATAGAATGTGATCACTTCAAATTAGATTCTGGCTTTTGAATATAGACGTGTCTGATTAAACATGCAGTCGAGAATATGCAATGAGGATAAAAGGTTTGGACTCAAACTTAATTGAGATACAATTGGTATTAATTGCACTTGGTTTAGAACTAGGACGCGTGCATAGTTGGGTCAATTACATGATGCTCCTCTGTTCATTTATTCAAAAGGTCATTCGAATGCAATTCATACATTACAATCACTTGAATATTCTACAGTATTTTATGATAATTTCTAAATTAAAATTCATTTCGATATTTTTTGAAGGCATAAAATGTCAGGGGGATGCAGCTGTCCTGATATTATAATGAAGAAAAAAAGCCTAATTAAAATAAAGAAACTGTTGTGAATAAGTTTTGTTAAAATAATAATTTTCAACACACAGGAAAAAACTAAAAAACAGGAAATGATATAATAGAGATCAAGCAGAACCTCAGTCTCTTAAATGATCAGACTGTAAAATTTAAAACCAATAAAAATTGTTTTCAATAATTAAAATAAAGCTTAAAATATAAATTTTATATGAAAAACTTAAAGAATTAAGTTAAGAAAATATAAATGATTGTATATAAATTTATATAATATAAATTTAAATGACTAAAATGACAACTAATTAAGTAATTTAAAAAAAAATTATTAATTTAAAACAAATTAAATCTATACAGAAATGACAAAGGAACACAACAAATATAAAATATTAAGATAAAAGCCAATTCAAATTATCAATAAATATAATAATACTATATAAATAATAGCAAAATAACCTTGTGTGACTCCACAAAAACACAATTTATAAATTATTATACAACAGTTCGTTGAGCTTCTCGAATCTGATTGGCTGAGAGGTATGTCCAGATATTTGATATTCTACCAGTATCACCACAGGAACCATTTCAGCATTCTCACAGCGAGTGTAATGGCGGATGAGCAAACCCACCATATTTTTTTACAGATACTACCATTATTATGCCACGTAATGTAGTTTTAAGTGTTTTTTTCAAGACGAGAATGTAGTTGTTTAGACCTCAAATATGTGAATTATATGTAAACATAGCACCTATTTGAAAATTTGTTTAGACTCTTTTGGAGATATGAGCTCCAGGCCGTCAGCGACCTTCAGCGCTCATGTACCCGCAGAGAACAGCTTCATTTCGGTCAGCGCTTCAGGAATTTGCCGCTGGCTCTTATGTAGATAGTGTTCAAACATGATGTATAATTCCTTTTGTGTCTATCAAACGGGCAATCAGTTGCACAGACTATTGAAAGGAACTGTTGTAAAGAAGGATGTTTTTACTTTAAACAACATCTTACAAGACGCAACTGATATGCATGGAGTAGTGCCATCATGGGAAATGCCCTTAAAATGTTAAAAGGACAAAAACAAAAATATCGCTTTTCTCAGTGGACATTCAACTGATTTTGAGATTATGAATATAAGATTGACTTGAAGAATATCAGCACTCGCTTGGTCCATCTCTCTCTCTCATAATAATTTAATCTACATAATACAAAAAACTTCAATGAAGAGACTTAGTGCACCTTTGCGGTCAGTGTTTCTAAAGTGAAGTTTTAGAATTAGTAATGGAGGCTTGGGCACGGAATCCGTGGCGGAAGGAAGTAGATCCTCGCAAAAGAGGGTATTTAAAAAACACCGTTGTTTTTTTATTTATTTACGCACTTGTGCCGTCAAACTGTTGTATAAATGTAATATCCCACTCGTAGTCATGCGATATGGCTCTACGGCCGAATCACAGCCGTGCTGATATAGAACGTTATTGCACGGCTACTCATGTGATATTGCTTATATAAAAAAACAAAATGCATAAAAAAAATATATAAAACCTATTAAAATTTTAAATCATAGCAGTTCACCAAAATAAATTTGCTAGGTTTTAAATTGTACTGCAATAATAAGATTCACAAAACAGTTACATTTTTGTGCATTTCTTTTTTACTAATCGGATTCATGCTAGTTTAACCAGACGCTAAAAGTGCTAAAACAGCACTGCACCAGATTTATATTAAGTCATTATCATTCTTTATAGCACTAAAGTGCCCCCTTTCTATGCAAATTAGGCTCATTATAGATGTGCTTCATTCGTAAAAGTCAGGCTATTTGCCTGGCGCAATTAACATTGTTCAATTGCCACATACGAACAGCAAATGGAATAGTAAATGGAATTTTGATGGGAAATCCAGTGCAAATTGTAGACGTTATCTTGCATCATTTCTTTAGTATTGGTACACTGTGGTTGTTAAATGTTGGATCGATTTCATAGGTAATGTGATGAACTACACCTGTGGATACTCTATACTGTTCTGAAGCTGAAGGACGTTAGAGCCTCACAGGTGTACTGTATATAGCGGTGACATTTAAGTGTCATAATGCTTTTGTGGTCCATTTTATTCCAAACCGATATACTGTATAAAATATTCAAATTGATAATTACAACATTTCAAGGCTTGTTATAAGAACTGTTAAAAGCTGGCTGGAGCCAAATAGCAGGTGTCTGAAGACCTTGATGGCACATGTGGTTTATTGTGCTTATGTAAATCTTCAACGGCAGTTGAAGCGCTTTCTGCTTCAAGGACAGTAAATCATTAGAACGTCTCTTTGGGATCAGCATGAAAGAGCAATTGAAAAAGTAAACGAAAGGTACAGGGCTGCTGTTTGATGCGTAAACAGATTGATGATGTACAAGAAATAGACTCAAAGATGAATCCTGCCTCGTGCAGTATCTGGAATCGTGATTTCGACTGCTTCCCTGGAGCAAGTTTGAGAGTTCCAGAGTTTCAAGGAAGAATCAGAAGAGCCTTTGGGCACACGGCTTCAGCGGGTTGATGTTCTGGCGGGCCGGATCAGTGCACATCATGCGCAAAACAAGCCTGGTTCACGCGCCTCGGGGAGATGCCGTAGTCTTATGATGACCTTCTGAAGATGGGCACATTCTTTAACCTTAGAACAAGAACACTCCAAAACATCCCGCTGCCTCTCTCTCCTCCTCAAATCCATGTTCTGCGGGTCTCTGGTGAATACGCTCACCAACTAAACTCTCACACACCTGTCTCTTATCTCGGCTCTTTTGACTGAAGCAGAGCAAGAAGCTTCGGCTGGATACTGATTTGTGGTGCGTGGACAAAAATAAAAATGCTTCCACACACTACACATCCAGCCGTATGCCATTAAATCCATCAATATGAGATAAACAACAAATAAGGGAATGTTTGGATGGTAGTGAACCGTGTATTTTTGAAATCAACAGTGAAAAGAATTTAGTATGAGATGCTGGTAAATGATTGACATGCAGGTAATACTGAAGTCTTAAAGATTGATCAGCAAAGCATGAATAGAGGAAAATAACAGAATATATGTGAAATCAATCACGGAGTCACTCAAATATCTGAGAAAATATTTGAAAATTCTTTTATCATTTACCCACCCTCACGCCATCCCCAAAGTATTCGACTTTCTTCAGATGCTGCTTCTCGGTTGATGCTTGAAAAACCGCACAGGGATTGTGGCGGTGATCCATACGACCCCAGTGGATGAGTTAATGGCCCTGTTTACTCCTGGTATTATGATGCTCTTTGGTAGATCGGATCACAAGTAGTTGAGGGAGACACATTCCTGTTTACACCTGGTGTCTCTTTTGTCCACGTTTGACCACTTTTGTCCTGATTTCTTCAAGGGGAGCATCTATGGGCGGGTAAATGTATGGTTTTTTTCATATCTTTTGATCTAATGGACAAAATAAGCTTGCACAATTTACATATGAAAGTGCCTGGAGACGACATCAGCTTTTGTTTCGCTACACCGTGCCAAAAGCTGCAAGTATATGTTAGAAATCAGGAATGGTGAGAGAACATTGTGCTTGGTACATTTTTCGTCAAACCAAATTTGGATCTCCAGCCAACAAAGTTTAAATCCTAGAGCGCTTCCCATAATGTTTACGCATTAAGTCACTAGGCGCAGAGAAGGCCGTATTTTGTGGCTGTTTGAACACATTTGACCACATAAGCGTTTGCACTACAAAAGCAATCCGGGCGAATGCGTTTTCGACTACCTCTAGTGGTGAACAAGCTCAAAATGTTTTAGACCCCGTTTACGCCTGTATTTAGCGTCATCCACTTGTGATCCGATCGACCAAAACGCATCTTAACACCAGGTGTAAACAGGGCCAATGTCTTCAGAAGTGAAACGATAGGTGCGTTTTAGAAAAACTATTAACTATTAATCATCATGGGGGATGGGGGTGTTGTGACGCTTGACGATGCTGCGTTCACGTCATGTCGTAAGTACCGTAAATAAAGCTCCGTATGCTTTTGAATTGGTTGCGTGGTACTTTGATGCCATGCAAAAATCAGTCTGCACAGTGCCGCTTCAAGTTGAACACACCTTAAATCAGCAGTGGTCAGGTGGTACAGCGGCCACGTGGTACAAGGTCACACCTCTCAGAAAATTAAGCTTACATGTTGTAATTGCAAGTTCTACAAGCACGTATAAGCGCATTGTGAAGATCGTGAGAGAAGTGGCAGTCAAGCCTGGTTTAGACTCGCCGCGTGAACTGCTGTCACGATCGCTGTGCGCGTTTTTTTAAGCGTCAACCAAGCGACAGCCATTCATTTGCATTATATGGATTCAGAGATGGATTATTTTCCTAAAAATCTTCGTTTGTGTTCGTCGGAAGAAAGAAAGTCATCTACTGTACATCGAGGATGGGTAAAATATTTCATTTTTGTGTGTACTATCCCTTTCCGAAAATGTAAAATTTTTTTCACCAACGAAATCTCATTTCAAAACGATTTTTATAAACACTAAAAACTCTGTCAGGAGATCGTGGGCGTTTTCTTCAAAGTCTCTAAAACTTTTAATGGTTTATTTAAATGATAATAAATAATACAAAACTGCAAATTATACAACCAATTACATCCATAGAAATGTGTTGAACAACTAAAAAAGTTCACTGCCGGACATTATTCATATTCTAATTTAGCGAATTTCATGTTTCTGATGGAGGAGAGAGCTAAGGAGTCTCGTAAGCTGCGGAAAACCTCAAAAGGGGTGATTCACAGGCATTTCGTAATTAGTGTCTCATGAATATCATTGGAATTCAAACAATCCATTTCATATGCAAAACTTTAGGAAACAGACGTAAAAGCGCAGACGACGCTCGCACCAAATGGATGCCTGGGGCAAGGAATTCATATTTGTTCATCATTGGAAAGTGAAAGGGTAGAATTTTCCACTCGTTTGCTGCTAGGCGCCTCCGCAGTCAGCCTGCCGCATACCTGATTCTGCCGAATGCGTCGCTCTAAGAGCGCGGTGTGTCAGATTTTGCAACGCCTTCAGACAGCAAATGAGTTTATTGTCACTCATGGAAACCGAGGTGGTGAGCTGATGGACCCATTAAAGAGAAGAAACAGGAAAGAGGGAGGCAAAGTTTACGCACACTGGCGTCGACTTTGAAGTTGCGGCCCTTAAATAAATCATGGAGAAAAATTTAGCAGAAAGGAACCTTACTGTGGCACCTGCCAACAATCACAATGATTAATTTCTATCTTATGCAGGTGTGTCAGCTCTGAGCTGCGGAAAAGACAAATATCAGAGCGAAATCTATGGCAAATACCGCTCTGTTGTCTGTGCGTGTCTCGCTTTATTCCCTGCTGGGAATGCTACTGGTCACACACTTGTTAAAATAAACTTTGTGTTTGGCAGAAAGTGGGTGGGAAGCGATATAGGGGTTTCTGAATTAATAAAGTGCTGCAAAGAAAGAAAAAAGAGAATGTGTAATTTTAGGGGTTTAATTGATGAAGGCTGTCTTAATGCAGCTGGGGCTTCCAGAGGAGATAAAAGAGGAGGTTTTGCACAGGGAGCAGAAAGTCTTGGGCAGAACTCAATGTACTTTACATGAGGGTGAACGAACATTAAAAAAAATAAGCTAGGGATGTGCTGCAAACTAAAATTGAACAACTACCAATCAGAAGCCCTGAATGATTAGGATCCACAGGACCGCGAGGATTTGTGTGCATACGTTGACACTGTCAACTTCTGAATGCGGAGTCGAACGTTGAACTCAAAACTGAGCTCTGGTGGAGAACAGTGACTGGATCGAAAACCTTTAGATGACACACAGCTCACATCTCCCATGAGATGTGGTTACAGAAACCACGCATGAAAACCCAGAACACATGGTAGACACATGTTCGTGTGCAAATACAGGACTGACAACCATATTATGTTGCTGCGTGAACGTGGCCTAAGACGCAGAGTTGTGCTTGAAAATAGCAATGGCATGCAACTGAATGGAACCGAATGCACTTTTTAAAAAATTTGCATGAAAGAAGGTGGTGAATGTGTCACAAACGCTGCTTTGATAGCGGTAGCGGCGGTGTTTGTACAGAGGATGAATTTAAATAAACTACTTGGATGGGGCTAAACATGAAAACTCTCGAAAACTCACCTCATCAGTGTTATTTCAGTATTTATATTTTATAGTATTTATTCATATTTTGAGTTTTAGGATTAATAGTTTTAGTACTTCAACTTATTTATTTCAGTCAGTTGCCAAGGCAAAATATCTAATTTTAAGTCTAAACGTCTTTTTTTAATACTTATATTTTATTTAATTTCCCCTTGTAATAGGTTTTATTATTATTGTTAATTATTTTCTTTTTATATTTATAAAAATTGTGTAAAATAAACCAAATTATTCCACAAAAAAAAAGCTTAAAAAAACAAAGCTAACTCTAGTCAACCTCAATAAATGCTTTGGCTTTTAGATCTTTGCTTTAAATTTAATTCAATCAAACAAAGCATACATATGAAATATCTCAACACATGACAATTAAAATGCTTTACATCATCAAATTAGCCTATTCTTGCTGTATCTATAGCTGCAACAAATCAAGTGAGACTATAGCCTGCTGATTCTATGGTGCAGAGATCTGGGTGTGTATTAAATGGATCAATATATTTTCAGACTAATGTATCACTATCACTTTCACAGGTTTCAGGTCATATCTATTCAACTTAAAAAAACAAAACAAAAAAAAAAACTCGGTTTTCATCAAAAATATCTTAATTTGTGTTCTGAAGATGATTGAAGGTCTTATGGGTTTAGAATAGTCATAATCATGGCCTAATGGTGAGGGAGTCGGGCTTGTAACCTGAAGGTTGCTGGTTCGATTCCCACGCCGGCAGGAATTGAAGGTGGGGATTGTGAATAAACAGCACTCTCTCCACCTTCGATACCATGACTAAAGTGCCCCTGAGCAAGGCATCTAACACCTAATTACTCCCCTTGTAAGTCGCTTTGGATAAAAGCGTCTGCCAAATGAATAAATGTAAATGTAAAATGTGACATGAGGGTGAGTAATAATTGACATTTTCTTTTTTGGGTGAGCTAACCCTTTAAACAAAACTAGATAGTCTACAGAAAGTAAGTAGCACTAATAAGTAAACCTCCAGCACTCATCCTTGAAACTGAATATCAATGCAACGTAACGATTCAATCATCACCAAGTCATTTTTTTTTTCAATTACGTATTTAGCTTAGAGAGTTTTGCTGCTATTTTCTGTCAAAGGCCTTGAATTCCTTTTCAACCCCTGAGGTCTTCCAAAGTAGATTCTGCACATTTAATAGCATGAAAATAATACAGTTGATAAATAATGCAGATTTAATAGATGCCTGTTACAGTATCGGATCACCTACTACTATATCAGATAGCGCATGACGACTGCTAGCATGAGTAATTTGAGCCCCACATGTGGCTGGACCTACTGAACGAACACACCCTTTCCCTGAATGAGTCAGTGTTTTGAAACTGAACTACAGCGGAACTGAATAAGACATCTCGTTTGTGAACATTGTATGGTGCTTAAACATTTCTTTTAATTAGATATAAAGACAAATAATCGACTCAGTTAATGAAATAGTTGAGTACATAATTCAATGACTCATTCATAACCAGTGTTATTTGTGTATCTATGAGATGTTATAATTTTTGTTTATTTAGTTTAGATTTTTTTATATGTGCAACTCAAATGCTCCCCTCTCCACCCAGACATAAACACTGTGGTCGTTAATGAAGATTTGACGAATGAACTTGCGGCTCGATTGGACTCTTGTCGTGTCAAAAGTGGTAAGACTTATGGACGTTGGCATCTTTGATATTATTCTGGTCACTGTCTCACTATGGTAAGAGAATACGGGCTTGACTGTCGTTGCACGTTCATACAAACCGTAGTCAAGACGTTATTGTAACTTGCTGTGTGAACAGAACATTTCCAAACTCACACCTGTAAGTAAATAAGGTTGTCAATCTCAAAACCTGACAATGTGAACGTAGCCTATGTGACCTGCAATAAGAGACACCGAACAAATCTTCTTTTTTTAACTAATTTAAAATGTTTTAAGTCACTGAAATTAATCAAAGTAAATTTTAAGCACCTATACATTTTCTATACATTGTAGGGAAAAGAGCCACGTGAACATTCTTCAAAATATCGCTTTTGTGCTCCAAGGAAGAAGGTAAGTCCTCGAAATGAGGGTGAACATATCAGATTCATGAAATCAGTCCATTAATTTGGTCCCAAGCCGTCTCCCAACTAAGAAAATAAACATCAGTTATGCACATCTTTATTTTGACACCTTTTACCTACAAGCTCAAGATTGGTCCACACGCTCTGCTTAACAATTACAAAATTATGTTGACAACAGGACAAGTCAGCAAAACGGAAAGTTTGCTTTTGAATTTTTATGGATCTTATTAAATCGTCAGCAGGCCCTTAGGTGAGGAAATGAGGAGGGCGACAAAGAAAAGAAGAGAAAAATGGAGGGGTGCTCAGAAGCGAGGATGGAATGAAAACTTGAATCACGAGCTACAGCCTGAAACAGGGGTTTTAAATTTCACGCTATGCATTTAATTTCAATAAGGCCTCTGGAAAGAGAATACACAATATGACAGCTGGAACCCAAGAGACAGAAGAGCTTATCTGATGGAGACACGTGACTCGCAAGATCAACTGAACTACTACTACAGATAATGTTGCACTTGACTCCCATTTATTACTGCTCTGATAAAGAGCATAATACATAAAAGGAGCCTAAATAACAGGAACATTATATAGTGACTGCACGGATTGAAATGTGTACATGAATTACGCTAGCAATGCATGGTTGAAAAGTTCTGCATTGCTCTAGTTCAATCACAAACTCTTGCCTTGAGCTTCAATGAAAGCTCTTTCAGTCTTCAAACACTTGTCAGGAGGAGTTTTGCATGCTAATGCAGGAAATAAAACGATAAAAATAAGAAAAATTATCAAAGCTATGGTATATGGAATTAATATTTTAAGTCTTGTGTCTTACCAGACATCAATATGTTTACTAGTGTAAACAGTCAAATGCACTCAAATGCACAAAATGTTCGTCTTTCCGAGATATTCGTCTAAACAAAGTTGTGTCTTGTATGAAATTGTATGCCCCAAAACACTGGTCCTGTGTATTAGACATTGTGATATAACCTTTTTGTTTTCAAGGCTGCGACATGACTTTTCCATGACTTTTTCAGTTGTTCTGGATTTACTGGATAAGTATAAAGTAGGACAATCAAAATTAACACATTTAATTTTTTTTATTCAGTTTAATGCTTTAAAGGGTTAGTTCACCTAAAAAATAATGTCATTTATTACTCACCTTCAGGACGTTCTACACCCGTAAGACCTTCGTTCATCTTCAGAACACAAATTAAGATATTTTTGATGAAATCCGACGGCTCAGTGATTCTCTATTGCCAGCAAGACGATTAACACTTTCAACGCACAGAAAGCTACTAAAAACATATTTAAAACTTTTCATGTGAGTACAGTAGTTCAACCATAACATTATAAGGTGCCAACTGAAATTGCGAATCACTTATGACGTAACGAAGCTTCGTTTACTGAAATCACATGACTTTGTTGCTCCGAACCACTGATTCAAAACAAAAGATTCGTAAAGCTTCGAAGCAGTGTTTTGAAATCGGCCATCACTAGATATTGTTGAAAAGTTGTTATATTGATTTTTTTGGCGCACAAAAAGTATTCTCGTCGCTTTATAATATTAAGGGTGAACCACTGTACTCACATGAACTGCTTTAAATATGTTTTAGTAGCTTTCTGGGCATAAGTGTTAATTATCTTGATGGCAATAGAGACTCACTGAGCCGTTGGATTTCATCAAAAATATCTTAATTTGTGTTCTGAAGATGAACGAAGGTCTTACGGGTGTGTTTTCAGGCAATTAACTTTTTTTGTCATCCTCTGGCTGTGCTACAGTATATGATTACACTATCATTCATTCAAGTGCTATTAAATTCAAGCATTTCAAATTCATTCAAGTGTGATAAGACGCAAAAAAATAACTCCAATCTGTACTGGCCGTCTGTGAAGTGGCTCTCTCTGAACAAACACCTGAAACACGCGCTCAGAATACCGCTTCAGACAGCTCTCTTTCGCGAAAACACAAACAATTATGGAAAAATTCCCATTTTTGTCTAGTATCCTGGTAAGCACAGTCTTAAGTTAAAAAGTGTTTAATGAATGTAATAACTTGAGAAAATGTGTGAGGTCTTAAAGTGACAGCAGCCTAATAAACCTGCTATTATCTGTATTATTAAATGTTCATCAAAGAACAAAAGACAATGAGAAAACCATTCACTGCTCTTGACTGAATCACTTTTGGCTTTAATAAGGATTAATCTATATTCAATTTATAATTCATGGAGTGAAGTCTGTGCAGTGTTTGATTAATCAATTTCTGTATATTAACTTGCTAATATCGGGACACAGCAAGCCGACGGTCGGCCTTCGGGCAGTGTCGGCCATTTTTGAGCATCAGTCGGCTTAGTTTATTTCGGTGAGTTCTGCACTGTTGGCTCTAGTCGGACACTGTCAGGCTTTTTTGGGCCGATTTAGCATGTTGATTCGGCGTCAGGCCATTGGTGAGAGAGAACTCTGATTGGATGTTCAAACGAGTCAGTGCATAAGAATACAAGCGAAAATGATGAAAGCGATCTAAGAAATCAAGACGGTAACGTTACTATAATAATATGAGCCGACTGAAATGAAGAAAGTTATCTCGTGATTGATATTCAAAATGGTAAGCAAGCGCGGATTTGTATAAATGTGCTTAGTAAAAAGTATTACAATATAAAAATATATAAAAAATTTGATTAATTACAGACAATGTGTTTTTTTTTTTTTTTTTAAATCGACTGACAGCACTAGTATAAAGACTAAAAAAAATGTAAACAATTTCCAGCTCTAGAAATCATTATTTGTTGCGAGTTCAGAAAATATGAGATTGGATTATTTTTAAATCATTTTAAGTCATTTTGAGGCCTCTCAGAACTCTTCTGAGGCCTCTGGGCAAGAACCACTATTTAGAAAAAAAAGAAAAGAAAATGGAAGGGCTCATTTTAATTATAGAACTCCTTCTCAGTCAAACTCCAACAGCATCGGATCAGTATTCAGTTATTATATCTAACAATCATGTATTGAAGACTATGCCAATTATTTAAGTAGGGTTTAATTTTTGAATCTTTGCTTGAATACCTGATACTGTACTGCTGTCAGATAAATGAACACCGCTGTTCGCTTCATTTCATTTGCTCCGTTATAATTGGATCTAGTGTTTGTAATGCGTTTATTTAATTTTTATTTGATTACTGAACATTTAATTGAGCAATTAAAAGAGAATTGACTTGTTTTTAATTATTTGGGAAATGTTTACTTAATGAGAAATGCTTAAAAGGCTACAACGTTTTAATTTGATTTGTTCATATTTAATTTAATGAAGGGTACACACATTTTTCTCTACAATCAACAAAGAAAAACTGATATATTGTATGCGTACCATCATAGAGTTGGGCCGATCGTTGAATCCCAGTGGCTCAGAGAAGAAATCCGTGTTGTGGTCCAGTCTGCCATGGCCTCCATACTGGATTTCGTCAGAGTCTAGTTTGATCTTGTATCTGGAGCAGAGTGTGTTAAGGAACCAAAGAGGAGATACTGGAGACAGAACTTGAGAAGGAGAAGATAAATCAGCCACATTACAGTATCAAAGTATCAATTGAGGGATTGAATAAACCCAAGAGTCCATCTAGTTATCAAAAGGCTTAGACCTGATGGTCTTAAAGGGATAGTTGTCCAATTTCTGCAAGTCGGAATTCAGAGCAGCACTGCAAGTCAACATCACTGATTGCTTTGAGCTCCTCCGAGACAACGGCGCACATTTGTCCCATATAAACACCCGCGCCAAAACCGATGAGCCACCGCATCAACAATTCCAGGCAGAATTATTTATCCATTTCAAAATATTAATAATGTATTCCATCAAAAAATGTTTCAAACAACACCAATCGTGCACACACACAATTTCACTGCTACACTGACTAAATTAAATATTAAAAAAAGTAATTGCCTAGACTCACGACCGGAATAAGAAATATCTTTGACAGAGAGCATAAAAGAATAATGAAGACACATTTTTGTGGAAAACTGTAAAATCTATTTCATGCTTTTGTTATTTAAGTTGAGTCATAAGACCTCAAAAAGCGGATGTACGTCTTGAAAATTCAAGCAAGTCCAGGTACCAAAACTTGCTGAACATCTAGATTGCCATTATAAGTGCATTAATGTTGAAGTTATTATCTGACGGCATGTCACAGATGCTGTTGATAGAGCTAAACTTGTACTGAACAATTATTTAAAGATGACATCAAACATTTTGTTTCCATAAAGTGTCAGTTTTTAAGTGAAAACAATATTAAAGAGAATAATTCTGTCATCATTTACTCTCCCTCAAATTGTTCCAAACTTTTTTTTTTCTACTGTATTTGGAATAATGTTTGTAACCAAGCAGATCTCGCCCCCCATTTACCACCATAGTAGGGAAAAAAAAATACTATGGTAGTCAATGATCTGCTTGGTAACAAAAATTCTTCCAAAAATCTGCCTTTGTGTTCAACAGAAAAAAGAAATTGTGCAATATTTGCAATACTGGGAAAAATGGATTTTGTTAACAACATCATGACATGTTTATTGACCACTGCATCATCAGACATAAACTTCGGTCAATATGCTTTATTGTAAGGATGTACAGATGACCAAAAGATTGTTCTGTCGAGATTTGATGTGATAATATGCTTTTTTTTCAAAAAAATAAAACAAATAATGTTGAAGAAAAGGTCATGAAAGGCACAAAGAAATTGCATTCTGAAAAAGAAGATGAAGAAGAGAAGAAGAAAAAAGAAGGAGAAGAAAAGAAGAAGAAGAAGAAAAAGAAGAAGAAGAAGAAGAAGAAGAAGAAAAAGAAAAAGAAAAAGAAGAAGAAGAAGAAGAAGAAGAAGAAGAAGAAGAATTACAACTACTCTGCTATCAATATTTTATTTTTTAGGAAATTTCTGTTTTGGTACCATGTTGGGTCGTCCACGTGATATTCCACAAAACAGGGTCCTGAAGCAAAACCTGTGGAAGCGACATGTGGAAGCATGTGTCTAAAAATCTACAGGGACCAACATACAAAAAGTTTAGTTTAGTCATGTGGAATGCCAAAAAAAAACAGCTGTGATAGCAGCTCATTTTAGCGTGTAAATATACAGTTTCACCTTCAATGTGTAAGTAAACAACTGTATTCCAGTAGCACAAGGAAGGAAAAAGACAGAGAAGCTGGAGTCCCCAGTCTCTCCACTCCTGCTCTCTTTCACTCTGTTTACCTCTCAGGGGTTTAAACAGTTGTGAGATGTAACAAACATGCAGACAGGCGTCTAATTGGCTGCTTGAATAATCACCTCCTATCCCCATGGGCTAGCGGTGGGTCTTCGTGTTATCCTCAAACGCTCTCTTACTCTGCCCCGGAGCTGGAGCACACTTGGCTTTTACTGCCAGCTTGCCGGCTTTGATAGTGATGATTAAAAAGAAGTGTTGCTTGGCGTATAGTTCCTGCTGAGGATGACGACAGATGCCCCCCCGACCCTACTCCCCCATACTCCTATTTGCATTGAATTCTCTCACTGATAGAACGAACTTCCTTTGTTATGGATATTTCGGAGATGTTATCAGGAAGAGAGTGAGAAAAACAAAATGATCTGATGCCTTCTTTTTTCTCTCAGAGCAAATTAATGGAGGCTTCATATAAGTTGCTTATACTGTCAGTATTTAAAGAAAAAGTAAAACATGGAAGTGCTAAAGTTCTCTGAAAGTGCAGTAAAAGACACATGTATTAATCACAGCCCGTTTTTGATAATTTGCAAAATGCAAAATTACACCACTACCCCATGTGACTAAAGGATTAGTTCACTTTAAAATGAAAATGAATAAAGGCCTTCTGAAGCGAAGTGACACGTTTGTGTAAGAAAAATATCCATATTTAACATATTTTACTTACACATTTGCATTACTTCACTTCAGACTGCATTTATTAATCCCACGGAGCCGTGCGGAGGACGTTTATGGTGGATGGATGCACTTTCTTGAGCTTCATTCTCGTTGGTCCCGCTCACTGCCAGTATAAAGCCGGGATGTGGCAGGATATTTATTAATACAACTCTGATTGTGTTCATCAGAAAGAAGAGGGAAGCGAAGCGATAAGTTTGTGCATGAAAAATATCCATATTTAACAAGTTATTGCAGTTCAAAACACTTACACTACGTCCTTCGCCTTCCGTATTCAACTTACGAAACAACTTTTTTCGTAAGTTGAATATGGAAGCCGGTCTGGCGGAAATTTGATATTTTATTAAATATGCATATTTTACTTACACAAATGCATTGCTTCACTTCAGAATGCCTTTATTAACCCCCTGGAGCCGTGTGGAGGACGTTTATGGTGGATGGATGCATCAACTTTTATACCTTTGCACACTCATTATCAGATTATCGAATAATAAAGACTGCTATTCACATGGTTCTTTGCACAATACAGTGTTACCTCAAAATGCTTTTAACAGTGTATGATTTGTAAACTAATACATTTTGATGTTTGCAACACATAACCAGCTCCATATGTTTGGCTTTTTTGGTGTAGTAAACTTGCTCAGTAGCTCACCTGGTACAATATTGCATGGTCACGATAAGCTAAAGTGACATGAGTGCTTCAGCAAATATGTTTTTCTCTCAAGTTTGCTTTTGTTAGCACTATTAGATGGTTTAGTGTAGGTGGTATGTTATTTTTAGACATCACTTATGAACTGCCATACGCCAATCAACGTAATGAACTGTTGCCAGATTCACATTCATCTGTTTCGGATAAAACTGAATGCATTTTTTGTGCCACTTTCACTTCAAGTGTTGCGAAACATACAAGAAACCATATAATATAATATTGCTAAAATGTCATCAAAGGCATGTTTTTCCATTGAGATGGAGTTGGACTTTCAGCACGCAGGTACCACTGAAGTAAACATCGTTTTAACTGTAACTATAACTGAAATATAAACATCTGTACTACATTTTGTAAAAAGACTAGTATTAGCTTTGCATGCTAACAATGATTATTTAACATTTAGCTTCATTAATGGTAATGGCAATCAAGACACAAATAATCACATACTTCTCAAATCTATCAATGATTTAATTAATATTTTGTGTGGAGCAGGAAAATAGGACTTCCTTAACCCAAAACACCAACTTTCTGGACGGTCAAACAAATACTTCTGTTAGCAAGACAACAAAAAATTTGCTTTGTAACCAGAGATTAATTGCCTCATTGATTAAAACTCTAACTTAAAGCGATATCTCAGTTTCACTAAACTAAATTTATGCTGTGGGAAATTTTAAAGCCAGTCTTCACTTCCACAGCTCAAATGAAGTCTGGTCATTAGCATGAAATTAGCAGGCTAGCAGGCTAATTTCATAGAAAGGTCCTTCCACACGACTTGTGGCAATGTTCCACATCGCACTGAACTCATCAAACAGAGCTCAACGTCAAGTTGCACACAGATCAAACACGACGCCTGAACTTCAACTTTGACTCTGTTTGCTGCTGACCTTTCGAAGAACAGCCAATGATTAACAGACAATTTTCATGATGTATCATTAGAGCAAAAACTGGCAGATGGAAGGTGTCAAAGGCATATAGTGACAATCACCCAGCAGAAATGAACCACTTATACCAAACTAGCCTGGTCTAGCTAGGAGTGGTTTGCTGTTTCTGTTTAGATATTTAAAGACAGCTTGGCCAGTACGGAGACCATCTTAAACCACCTTAGACCGTTTTAGCCTAGTCTTTTCAGCAGGGATTCGGCTGTCTAGCATTGGAAATGTTTTTCCGAGCCTTTTTGAAACCAATAACGTTATTATCGATGCCAACATTTGATGTTGCAGCTCTAGAGGAAGAGCACCAGAAGCGAGATGTTAGCAAGAAGTGCTGCGTTGCAGAATATCAGTTCTGCCCCCATTGGATTCACACAGACGCCACGTCTGAGATTCATAAAAAGACATCTATGGGGAGACAGAGAGAGAAACAGCATACATAAGGCACAGGGACTCTTTCTAAAGAGGAAATCTACCTTAAGCATTCATGCATTGATCAATACCACCCATTCCCATTAGACAAGCACGACTGTCACCCAGGACCAAAGCACACATGACAAGCACACAGAAAACAGCATGCCGGAAGAATACTAAAAGTATGTGTATGTGTGTAGACGAGTGTGAAAGCGAATACACAGGACCCAAAATGGTTAATTCAATGTTCCCTGGCAAGCGTGCCAGTGTAACAGCAGTGGCTCTCCTGCTGAAATTGGCAGTTGGAGGCTTTTAGCAATTATGTTTTTGTTAGCGCTTACAGATGCTTGTCTCTGAGGCCAGGCTGCACTCTCAGTGAAGCACAGTAATCAACCAAGCCTTGCTGAACAAAGGGGAGGGTCTGAGATCAAAGTCAATTTGCTCACAGGAGGCAAAATAGCAGACGAAAGGGTGGCAGGTCTAAGGACGTTCGGACTCAGAAGCGCCGGTGACCTGAAGAAAATGTGCGCATGATCAGGATTGCGAATAGGGTCGTGATATCGTGTCTTTCTTGTGTCAGTGGCAGCAGTAATGGCAGTTTGTCCTCTGAGGGGCAAACAGGTCTTGGCACTGGGAAAGATTCTGGGACCAAATTTCAAAATGAAGTCCTCACACTGTCTATAAGCTCTCAGCCAGTTTTAGAGAGTAACGCATTACAAGTAACTTAAGTCATGTAATCAGATTACTTTTTCAAGTAACTAGTAAAGTAACATTACTTTTTCAAGTAATGCAAGTTACTTTTTCACATGTATTAAGTGGCAGCTCTCCTGTCCCCATGTTGAGAGAAATAAAGTGCAGAGGTGTTATTGGTGTTATATTGGTTATTGTAGTTCTAGACTAAATGTGAACATGCATTTACTCATCTCACTTGTACGAAAACATTCAGTATTCCTCAAAATGAATAAAAACAGTGAAATGCAATCTCAGAATTTAGACAAACCTGTAATAACTATATTAAATTACACAAATAAAATGTATGTACTTGATCTCACTTTATTAAAGAATGTCTTTCCTGCAGCTGATCTAATTCAACCATACTAACAAGCAGAAATTACTCCAAATTATATTTAGAAATAAAGAGTGTTGAACTTCCTTCACCTGTATCCTATTCTTTTGTTTGAGGTTTGTTTGAGGTGCGCCCTCTAGTGCAAAGGCGTAAATATGCATTTCCTTCAGCCTGAGGCTTATTCATTTCACTTTTGGTGAACATTTGCCAGTCTAGATCTTTTTTTGTTGTTATAAAAAACCAAACAAACAAGCAAGACAAGCCCAGGTGGGAAAAAATAACTAAAAAGTAATGAAACGCATTATATTTTTAATACAAAGAAAGCCAAGTAATGCAATTAGTTACTTTTTAGGGAGTAATATTGTAATGCATTACTTTTAAAAGGAACTTTCCCCAACACTGCTCTCAGCACCACCTTGTATCCTTTTTTGTAGCAACCATCAGCCAAACGCTACCCGAACATTCAACGAATAGGCTGAAATAGGCCTGAACTTTTCTGATGTTTAATCTTCATAATATTTTGATCGTCAAGAGCTTTCAAAAAAGCTACCAAAACATGGGACTTGATTTTGTCATTTTCTAGCAATAAACATTAGGCAAATAGGCAAAATGCATGAAATAAAAATTGTGTTATCCACAAGTAACAGGGTTGCAAATATGGCATAAATGATGCTAATTTGGGACCAAGTGTTGATTTTTAGTTATTGATACCTTAT
The DNA here is from genome assembly GCA_038088235.1 of Zacco platypus. Classification (NCBI taxonomy): domain Eukaryota; kingdom Metazoa; phylum Chordata; class Actinopteri; order Cypriniformes; family Xenocyprididae; genus Zacco; species Zacco platypus. The sequence continues at coordinate 29,017,233 of CM076076.1, forward strand.
ATAATATTGTTCCAAATATAATACCTACTCTTTTTCAAGATGTACCTTTTGGAAAAAGCTTTTTGAGTTTTCTAAAGATGATTTTTTATAAATAAAATGCTTTTATTTGAAAATAATTTTCATATTTTAATTTTTGAATTGAAAGTATGGTAAATACTGGTAAAATGCACCAACGATCAAACACTTTTTGGCATACTATAAAAATAAAATCTGTAACCCACATGAATTATTTAACAATTCGGCTATCCATCTCATAGTGAAAACCATGTAACCTATCAAAATGTCACGAACCCTCAGAGCCTGGTGAACGCGTCGGCGGATTCTGCTGGATTTTTCCTCATGACAGCAGAAACAACTTAAAATACTTAAGTTTACAGATTAGTGTAAGACATCATTATAAAATATAAAGGGTCTACTTTTATTTGTGTACACACTTGTGTTTTTTGTAAAAATAAAGAAAATAAACGGTGTGCTTTCAGCCGTCTCTAAGAAACTTTCTGAAACGCATCTGAATAATGAACTGAAAATCAGCCAATACTCAGCCAATCACACAGACATGAGAAATATCCCTTTGTGTCCACTTTTAAATGCAGTAAGTCAAATTGAAAACAAATATTCTGTTTATGTAATCCGTATGAGACCAACTAGAGGCACAATCTTCCCTGCCTCGCCTCATTATCTGTAATGCGACCAACACCCACTCGCAGCGCAGTCTTTGACATGCAAATCGTCCATGTGCGAGGTACGCTAACCTGCAAACGCCCCCATCGCCTCAAAACAAAGCGTCAGCTTCATCATTCCTTCGCTTTTCACTGAGTTTGAAAGACGCGCTGCGAGTTTACCTTGAATGTACCTCAGAAGAAGAAGAACGCGATTGATATCCAGCGGAGGTAAGCCATATATCCTCACCTACATTAGTTAACGTGTTATTGTTACATAACCTGTAAAACGTTAGAATGTTTAAATAGTGTTTACTGTGAAATACTGTGTTCGTAACAACAATGTTTCATAGAGTAAATGGAGTAAATGTGAGCGCAGTGAGTTTACAATGTGCATTTGAAAAGCAAAACTTCATAAGCGTTTGAAATAATTTTCATTTGGGATCTTAATTGGCTTCTTATCACAGAATGAGTATATTATTTTGAAGTATTTCAATAAAGGAATGCAATGTCGATTAGAGTTGCATAATAAATATGCATTATTCTTATGAAAATATCCGAGATGTTTTGAAGAACACAGATAAACCACACATACTCTCACAGATTATTTATTGTCTTCATATTTAATGAGTCAAAGCGTTTCTACCTTCTTTTTACTCATCTACAGTGATAGTTGTATAATGGATATCCTTGAATGGCTTATTGTTTTACTTCTGTGAGGCATATTTGGACTTTTTGCGTGCGGGTGTCATCCGGTTCCAGTATGAATTAAACATACATAACATTTATAATGATTTATAGTTATAGACAGCCTGCTTTTTTCCCCACAGATATGTTGAACAGGGACTGTTTCAGGAACGCCACAAAAGTGTGTGACTGTTAAAGTCCCTGTCTTTATTTTAAATCAATTTATTTTATGTGAATGAATGGGAAGGATGATTTTCACATCGTTTTGAAGCAAGTCTTGTGAACAAATATTCAATATGGGTTTTATGGCCTTATTTCAGTGACTTTTTCACATAATTTTCTCAAAAATACAAACTTTTACATGTTTGCTGTAGCAGAGTTTGTGCTGAATACATGCTGTACATATTATTGCGGCAAAGTTTGTGCTGAATAAAGTGTAATCAGACCGTGAAAATGTTAAAAGCAACAGAAATAAGCACAAATGTCAGGACATGTCAAAACACCTCCAGGGCCCAGAAAACACCTCAGGGCCCAGAGAGTTAACAGCAGAAGTGAAATCTTATAGTAGTGAAATCTGGTTACCATCTTAAAATCACAAGCGGTCCCGTAAGCGAGGCACTCAAACATGAGTCACACGGTGATTAGACTGTAAGCTTTTCTTATACTGTTAGCGTTTTTAAGACTGTCTTTTTGCGCTCACAATCTTCTAATATTACACTGTGACACACTGTACTTCTTGGCACACTCGTTTTACGCGTATTTGGCGCCACCTATTGTTACGGATGTATGTAAAAGTCTAGACCCTGAATATAAGACGACCCCGTTTTTTCAGATGTTCCTCTAAGAGAAAAAAAGTCTTGTATTTGTAACAAAACTGTACTTTCAGTAAATTAAAGAGGACCTATTATCCTATTATAATTTTTTTTACATTGTCAGCTGTTTTTAGTGTGTAATGAAGCCCGTGAGCATGAAAAAGGTCTGCAGTTAAGCGCTGGGTCTATTTCGTCTTTTTTTTACGCTAGAGTTGAATGCACATCCTCGCAAAGCATACTTCATTTGATTCGTACGCATACAACAGGCGTTCAATGCAGTTTTGAGCAATCTCTTGCCACGAGTTACAACCCATGTAAACATCCTTGCATTCTTTCATGCTAGAGGGTACTTGTGAAGATCTTCGCACAATTTAAATAATTTCTTAATTTAAATAATTCCCGCTCAAAGTATACGCAAAAAAGAGTTGATGCCTGATTGAGTTGAGTTAGAAGTTTGTTGAAAGTTATAATAAGGGGCGTGACATTTCTGAAACATGCTCGAAGCAGCTGACCAATCACAACACACTGTTCCAGCCGACCAATCAGAGCACACTGTGCTCTTTGGAAGAATGGGCTTCCCAGAGACAGAAATTAGAGCGTTACTGACGGAAATATTAAGCAACACAACCATTTTCAACATTGATAAAATAAGAAATGTATCTTGAGCAGCAAATTAGAATGATTTCCGAAGGATCATGTGACACTGAAGACTGGAATAATGATGCTGAAAATTCTGCTTTGTCATCATCAAGGAATAAATTACAATTAATTTTAAATTATAATAATTGTTCAGCCTTGAGCATAAGAGACTTCTTTCAAAAATATTAAAAACCTGTAACGACCCCAAACGGCAGTGTTGTGCGAGTAAGAAATCCTAATATATCACTACTACTAAATCTTAGTTTCTTACGTGTATGAAGCTTCTACAATGATTTTAAGGTGGTCATCATTTGCTGTTCAAGAAACTCACACACTCAACCCTAACATGCTCTCATGACCCACACACTGACCCTTCTAACAACACTTATCTTCAATAGCACAATCATTCCGATGAGATCACTTGTGTTCTCACCTGCCTGACACTTATCAATATGCACTTTTCTCCTTTCCATCCTTCATCAGATTCATTAAGCCATTTTTGGGGGGCATAAAGTCATCAAGCTTCTTTGAGTAGTAAAGCATGCTGCTGTTTTGCCCCGAGGACAAGCCTGTTTCAGATTCAAGGAGGAATGCTGATATGCTTGAATTATTTAGAACGGTGTTCAGGTAAATGCCCCTGACAGATAATAGGAGAATGATGACCTGACACAATCACAGACGCCTGTTGGCACGCAGCGTATCAAAGACACATCAGTTGTCAGGATGATACCCAACTGGGATTTACAACACTCCATCCATCTGAATGGATAGAAGCACCTGAAGAACGCACCCATTGATAACAGAGAACGAAAGATTGAGGGGAAACAAAAAAAAACTGAAGGTTGGAGCTCTTGTCAAAAGCTGATGTCGACAGAATTTTAATGGCTGATGTTTGTGTTGTAGTGCTTAACTCAGGGGAAACTTCTTCGTCTTCGAAAAGAGAGAAAAAGTCTAAGGAACAAAGCTCCCGCTCATCCTACTGAAAGGACATAGGAGAGACTTTTTCAAGCGCTAAAGTGCTTTGTCTCTCTCTAGAAACCAAATTCATGACCACATCCTCCTCCTGAAGTTTTTTTCTTTGGCTTATACCTGTATCTCCACTTGTTTACAAAAATATGGGTTTTGTGGCTGTCATTCGAAGTGGTGGGAGCTCATGCCAAGGTGTTTTTAATGTGTAAACAGACAACAAACCTCATATTGGCCCATTTTACACTTGGTGTTGCAGTGTAAATGGGGTCCAAAATATTTTGTGCTCCAATGATGCATTTGGCCACACCAGAGATGTAAATACTAATGCATCCTAACAGTTCCAGACAACAAAACACCTCATCTGTCATGCAAACTACTCAGTATATACTGTTAAAACGCATAACTGTGAAAACACATTATTTTTTAAATATTTGACCTTGTTTGCAGCACCTCTTTTCCCAGTCTGTCAGTAATGTTTAGTTCTGTGCTCTGATTGGTTGGCTGGACCAATGTGTTGTGATTGGTCAACTTATTCAAGCACGTTTCAGAAATATATGGTCAACTATAACTAGTTTCAACAAACTTATAACGCAACTCAAACAGGCATCACCCCAATAATAATACAAAGAACGTAAAGTTAAATTATTGATCATTTATTTACTTAATAAACTTGCTTGGTTAAATTAATTAATTAAAATAGTGGAAATAGCAATAGTCTTCATGATTTATTACAATTAATACTATTAAAAGTATTAGCTGTAAAGTGGCATAAAAGTTGTGGGCAAAATCAGACAATTTTCGAAAAATAAATAAATAATTATATATATATATATATATATATATTTTTTTTTTTTTTTTTTGAAAATTGTCTGATAAATGTATTATTGATTATTAATTTATTATTAAATAATCAGTTATTTATTTAATAAACATATTTGGATAAATAAACAAATAAATAAGATATTATCATTTTATCAAAATGGAAGTTTTAATGCTATTCGTAACATTAATAATAATAATAATCATAATCATAATTATAATAATAATAATAATAATAATATCACTAGTAGTAGTAGTAGTAGTGGTATTCTGGGTATTATAATAATAATAATAACAATAATAACAACAACAACAACAATAATAATAATAATAATAATAAATTAATAATTAATAATATCACTAATAGTAGTAGTAGCAGTATTGGTATTCTGGGTAGAACAGTGGTAATATTATAATATTATTATTATTATTATTATATAATAATAATAATAATAATAATAATATTTTCAGGGCCTTATCGGCCATACAGTGGTGTATTGGTTGGCCAAATCAGAACAGTAAAATGAAATAAGTGAACTATAGACAAAGATCAGAGAAAACCACAGGGAGACGCATTAGAGATGCCGGACAGTCATATGGAATTATGGGTAAGGGTGGTCTTGGATGTAACATTACTACCACGGTCCACTGAAGCTGAAGGTCATTGTGAACACATTCCTCCTAAACCCACATGACATGCAAGCCCTTTTACTCCAACTCATGGTAAGACACAGCTATACCTCTGCCCGACCCATCAGAAAACTGAGATAACCTAGAGATATATGATGCATACGCACAGATATATACGTGTGTGAGATGCTTTAATGAAAAAGCACTCTGGACTTGTTGGGTCAGGCTTGTTTACCTCTTCTGAAACAGAGTGGCACTTTCATCTGTCTTCTGCTCTAATTGGACGCTCCGCTTCAACTCTCATCGTTCGAGCGTGGATACCTTGTCGACACACAAACACGCTGCCATACACACCGTAACATGCGGCAAATTCGCCTGCGTGTTTACCTCTCGCGTTCATAATGACTGCCATTTCTGCGACTTCTCGGCCGTTTGCATCTGAAAGCTGGTTTCTCCTTCATTTCCCTGCTGAAAACACTTCCTGTAGGATCACGCCGGCACGGATGCAGCTAAACATGCAGTACACAATCAGACATTTCAATGAATGTTCCTTCATCATTTACTCATCCTCCTGTCCCTGCAAATTCAAATTTCAGTTGTTTTGTCACACGAAAGCTAATGTATGGCCTCGCAACTTTTATGGTGCTGTTTGACCAGTACAATATTAAATGATTTTGAGTGAGTCAACTGAATTTTACCATAACAGCTGTTTATAATTAGTGTCATTTTGGTATTTAGCTAGATTACATTATTTATTAAAATTTTGAATTACTTTTACACTTTAGTTTACATGTGTTTACACTGTAGTTTACATGAGTAAAACTAATTTTGGTTTAGGTTTTAGCAATTTTGTTATGTGCTTTGACATTTTTGTTCATTTTTAAATAATAGTATATTCATATATATATATATATATATATATATATATATATATATATATATAGTAATATAGAATTACTAATATATAGTAATTCAGTTTTAGTAATTTTAGCTTTCTTAAGTTTTTTAAGTTTCAGTTTTTAGTCTATATTGGCATCATTTATATTCTAGTAATTATTCATATTTTAAATGACTTTTTATTTTTAGATTTATAGTTTACATTGTAATTTTTGTGTGAGCAATTTTGTTATAAGTTTTGTCATTTTTATTAGTTTTTTTTATATATTTCTATTTAGCTTTATTTTTATTTCAATTTTTGTAATTTTGTTGTGTTTTGTCATATTTGTTTTTTAACTTTTCTATTTAGCTTTAATTTATTTTTATTTCAATTGTAGTAATTTTAGAATTTGTGTTAGAATTTCAAGTTCAAGTTTCATTACTATTTGTTTTTCATTATTTTTCAGTTTAATTAATTTTGTAATGAACTTTTACCATAACATTATTAGTGATATTTTGATATTATTTATATTATATTATTATGAATATTTTGAATTACTTTTTATTTTTACATTTGTATAAATTTGTTTATAATTTTGTTATATTCTTGTCATTTTTTTTAATAAATTTCTATTTAGCTTTACTTTTTATTTCAGTTTTAGTAATTGTGTTGCGTGTTTTGTCATATTCATTCTTTTTTAACATTACTATTTAGCTTTAATTTATTTTTATTTCAGTTTTCAGTACTTTTAGTACTTTTGATTGAGATTTTTAAGTCGACTTTTTCATCTAATATTTGTTTTTTCTTTTAATATCAACTTTACTTCAACTAATTAAATAAAACTTATGGAATGTTACTATAACAGCTGTTATAATTAGTGTTATTTTGTTATTACACTATTTATTAATGTTTTGAATTGCGTTTTATTTTTATATTCGTAGTTTACATTGCAAGTTTAAATTTAGTTTAAGTTTTAGTAATTTTTTTATGTGCTTTGTATTTTTTTTAATATATATATATATATATATATATATATATATATTTCTATTTATTTTTATTCTATTTTATTGGAGACATCATCTTGGTCCTGAATGAGCATTACAGCATGAAGAGAAGGATACTTCCCCGCTGGTCCCACAGCGACTCTATAGTTGCTGTAGCTGTTGGTTGGGTGGAAGTTGAAGATGAAGATGACGTTAGCCCTCTCGAAGACTATCACCTTGTCTCCCTCGTGCTTGGCGCTGACGTAAGCCTATCGAGAGAGAGAGGCAGAGATCAAAGATTGAGCCCGGTGGGATTGCATGAGATTTGTGTGCTTTTAATCACACATGTTCTGTATCTCAGGCTCTGCATGTTTGATCTTTTGCAGTAACATTACCGTTCCCATCTGTATGGATATTGTTGGAAATCCCACAACTTTTGGTGCCCCGTGTATGAACTCATTGCTAATCATCCTCCACGTTATTAAACCTTCGTTCAGCGAGATGGATTTTAAGGAACATCTTACAGAAAGTCTCTCACTGCACCTCGAGTCTCTCAAGTTTCATAGAAGTGCACTTAGAATCTTAGCTTAAAAAAGAACATAAGATAAAATGGAGGGACAATAAAAATGAAATAATAACAATAAATAAAATGTACTACATAATACAAAGCTATTAAGTTATTAACATAAGGAGGTAAATAAATTAGTAACTTTAGTTTAGTTTACATTTAGGTATTTTTCCTTTGTGATTTATTATTTTAAATATGTATTTATGAATAATAATATTTATTTATAAATAAAACTCTCACTGCGTGCAAGTATGCAAGAAGTTTAATTTGGCTAAAGAAGAATAGATTAAATAAAAGATAAAAAACAATTAAAGAAGAGACAATAAAAATAAATAAATTGCATTACATGTATTTACCATTCATTTATCATTTATGAATTAAGTAAATAAATAGAGAAAAAATTCTTTTTAAAGTACAAATTAAAAAGAACACATTCTTTATGCAAGAATAAATAAAAAAAAGCTATTTTTGCGTTGTGATTTTATTATTTTAAAGTAGCATTTATTTCTAATTTTTCAAGGTTTTTGAAGCTGTATATTGGAGAATTGGTGGCTCAGATCTGCTTATTTTTGCAACCGTAAAAATTTCAAATAAAATAAATATCGAGAAGCAAGAAGAATATTTTCAAAGGATCCATCCACTGAAGATCTTTCTCCCTACAAAACACAGACCCTTCAAACTACTCAAACTCCAAACTTTTGAAGTGCAGATTTTTTTTTTTTTTTATCCAACTGAAATCCAGAGATGACACTCTCGGGGCAAAACTCCAGCTCAGTGACAGCAGCTGACGACTGCGAATGATTTAGCTGCTGGTTTCCAGCAGAAATATGAGCTTGTAATATGCCATTAACGGAGATTATCAATGTCACTCTGACCCACTATTTTTAGTGTCCCAGACCGGCAGGCAATTTAGGAACTGAATTCGAAAGAGAGAAAAAAAAAAGGTCATATTGAACAGATAGAAGATCCAGATGAAGGCATCCAGAATAGTTAGTTTTACTCATTTACTTCATTTGCATTCATTTCCAACACGTTCTCACTCCCAACTCGTCACTTATGGAAGCTTGGTCTTCACTTTTTAATGTATAGAGTCATATTTTTTCGATGTGCAGGGTACTCCATTGCTTTGCTTGCCTTATTAATCATATCAAAATGCATTTCATTCTTTGCATTGGTCACGAGACACACTAAAGCCAGCTCACAATGATTCACAATGTTCGCTTGACAGCGGATAGACAGGCTGATCGCTTTCGGATCTGTTCCTCAAACAAATCAATCGTTTGGCCTTGGAACATTTGTTCTTTTTGAGTAAATTGTGACTATAGTTGTATCCGCCTGTTGGATCCAGTGTTTTATATTATATAATACAATGACGAGTCAAAACATTATGACTAGTCACGGGGAAATCGAATAGCGTTGATCATCTCCTAATAAGGCCACAGATTAAGGTCAGATTAGATGATAAGCAAATAATTAGTTCTCGTGATCAACATGTTGGATGCAAGAGAAATGGGACTTTGACAAGGACCAAATTGTTACGGCAAGGAAACGACAAGGCTTGTGAGTTGCTCCCAGTCAGCAATGGTGAGGATTTACAAACAAACCACAAACTGGTGACAGGATGTTGGGCGCCCAAGGCTCATTGATGCACAAGGGCAATGAAGGCTATCTCATCTGGTCTGAGCCAACAGAAGGTCTACTGTGGCACAAGTCACAAAATGTTTATGATTCATGGGAGGACTGTGTCAAATCACATCTGCTGCGTATGGGGCTCCGTAGCCGCAGGCCAATCAGAGTGCCTATAATGACCCCTGTCCACTGAAGACATGTGAGAATCAGAACTGGACCTTAGAGATGTGGAAGAAGGTCGCCTGGTCCGATGACTACGGTTTTCATTTACATCAAGTAGATGGCTGTGTACATGTGCGCAGTTTATCGGGGGAAATGATGGCAGCAGGATGTGTCAGCGTTAGGAGTGTGATGCTCTGGGCAATGTTCTGCTGGGAAACCCTGGGTCTGGCCATTCATGTGGACGTAAATTTGACCTAAGGATCACTGTAGACTAGGTGCACCCCTTCATGACAACGGTGTTCCCTGTTGGAAGTGTCCTCTTTCAGCAGGATAATGCACCTTGCCACACTGCACACATCGATCAGGAACGGTTTGAGGAACGCGATGAAGGTGTTGCTCTGGCCTCCAAATTCACAGATCTCAATCCAATTGACCAACAAGTTCAATCCACCTCACAACCTACAGGACTTGAAGGACCTGATGGTAACATCTTGGTGCCAGATACCACAGGACATCTTCAGGGGTCTTCTAGAGTCCATACATTGACGGGTCAGCACAGTTTTGGAAGCATGTAGAGGACCAGGAGCATTTTAGGCAAGCGGTCGTATAATGTTTTGGCTCATCGGTGTATACAAATGGTAAGGTTGAGGGGTAAGGGTTGGGTTACGTGCTTAAAAACGTCAAAATAGTGTAAGGTAAATAAAATTATTGTGGCTGTGAAAATCATAACCCAACATTTACATCAATGGCAAAATTATAATGTATGATTTCAACATGACATGAAGCAAAAATTCCCATGCCCATCACATCTGTGTATGAAGCCAAAGGTTTCTCATTGAAAGCAATGGAGTACCCTGCACATTGATAAAAGGGTTACCCTGTGCATTAAAAGGAAACAAACCACAGTATTGAATGTAACCTTCAAATATCTGTGTCTATATATACACAAGTGGTTTTAAAATGTGCAGTAACCAACAATCAGTCATTAATGCTGGTCATTCCTACAAAACTCCTTTACAATCTTCCTTTACATGCAAATATTTTGAATATGTAATATATTTAAGAAAAAAAAAACACTAAGTCATTTGTAAATTACATGGATCGAAGGAAGGATGCATTTGATTCTAGTAGTCATTCCTCATTCTTTGCAACCGTAACTTGAGTCTTGCATTTTGGAGGAATTTACTGTAAATAGCCTCGATCTGAGGGGTTACATTTTCATCGACATGGCTGGCACAAAAGCAGATACTTTGAAGTAGACATATGAGTGAGGAGGTGAGGCAACGCTCTTTATTGTCATGATATACTGGCGCCAAACTGGTGCACAGGAGATAATGTGTATTATGGAGTGCAGGAACTATATCCCTCAGTGCATAAACAATCAGCTTTAGTGTTTTAATAGAGTTTCCCGTCATGCCTGGTTTCATTTCATAGCTAAAAGTACGCTTACGAATAAGGTGTTCTCAATGGAGGCACATGAGTGTCCTAAAATGCTTACTAATCAACGGGTGCAAGTTTCCTAGGGAAGATCGTTTCCACCTAGCCTCAGCCACTGACTGTTGGCAGAACGCCTGATGCATGTGGCGCAGAAAATTGGAAACATTTCAGGAGTTTCCAAGTCATCATCTGATTGGATTAATTCTACAGGATTTCCGGGAGTTGTGCGCTTCATGTTCTTTAAATGTCTGCATGGAAACAAAGTCGTTGTGGTGCCAAGCCCCCTCATGGAAGAAGAAAGCCGCTGTGTTAATAAGGATAAACTAAACATATTCAAAAGGATGTGAAGAGTCCAAGAGTTTTGCAGGAATATCGACTTTACATTGAAAAAACTGATTGGTTGTTTTACATGTCAGTCAGATGGCCTTTTGGGTAGTCCTTGACCAATCAAAGCTTAAACCAGTGGGTCTCAACCTTTTTTCCCAGTGGGTTGCACTATGGTCCAGACCTTCTGCAGTCAGTCTGAATGTCTGGCAATGCGAGTGACTAGTTTCCACCACGGAATAAAAAATAAATTGTGAATTTTTATCTCACAATTACGACTTATTTTTCTCGCAATTGACCCTTCGCAAAGACCCGCCCCCTTTAGTTACTGTTGCTATATCTTACAACCCATGTGCTCTCACGCCACACATGTTCTTACAGTGAAAAATACGTCGCAGAGCAAACAGAACGCTGTTAACGCATTGACAGATAAGACAGAGTAGGTTACTTTTGATATGAAACAAAGTTTAAAATTTCAAATATTGTAATTTTTTGAAGAAGTTTAAACAAATAGCGTGTAGTGTCTCTTTAATGTGTCATGACAGATCGCTGTAGCTCCTTCAAGCGGCTCGTGAACCGATCATCTCTTCATACTAGTTCATTATAGCATCAAATAAACATGAATGGACATCAGAAGGAATGTTGTTTCAAGCGCGGAACGACGTGAGTACACACAATTTTTCACCAAGTTCACCAATGCTAATCTATTAACTCCCCTGACTGCTTTGTTGGACAAAATGGAGGATTCGAGGTTATGATTGGTTAGATCGGCTGTCAATCAAACTGACAAACGGAAGGGTCAATTGTGAGTTTATGTCACAGTTCGGACTTTGTAACTCACAATTTCAAGTTCATATCACACAATTTTAAAAGGAAAAAAAGTCAGAATTGCAAAACAAACTTGAATTGCGAGAAAAAATCGTCAAAAATCATCACTTTTATTCTCTGAATTGTGATATAAACTTTTTATAGCAATTTTAAAGTAATTTAAAGTAGTTACTTTGTAAAATATATATTTTGTATAAAATGAAAAAATGTTTGGACACACTTTAGGGTCCAATTCTAACTGTTTACTAACTATTATCAATGACTCTCAATAAATTCCTAATTACTGCTTATTAATAGTTAGTAAGGTAGATAATTTTAGGTATTGGGAGGGATTAAGGGATGTAGAATATGATCATGCAGGAATAAGGCATTAATATGTGCTTTATAAGTACTGATAAACAGCCAATATACTAGTAATATGCATACTAATAAGCAACTAGTTAATAGTGAGAATAGGACCCTAAACTGAAAGTGTTACCAAATGTTTGGTACAGTACATTAGCTTTACAGTATTCGTAAACTTTAACTTTTTAACACTTTAACCTTTTCAAGTGCAATAATCTTCTGAGCATTCATGACTTCATGAATTACAACCATTTAAGTTATTTGAGTTTGGATTAAAGTGCTTTTTCATGTCTATGCTCTTTCGAACTTTCTATTCATCAAAGAATTCTGCAACAAGAAAACGTATCACAGTTTCCACAAAAATATTAAGCAACACAACTGTTTCCAACATTGATAAGAAGAAGAAAAAAATGTTTCTTGAGCTGCAATTTAGCATATTAGAATGATTTCTGAAGGATCACATGACACTGAAATTACTGCAAAAAATCAGCTTTTCCATCATAGGAATAATTTGCATTTTAAAATATATTACAATAAACAATATTTCACAATATTATAAGATAACTCACTAGGACAGAGGATAAGCAAGTGCTTTATTTGGTTGCTGAAACTGCCTTGACTAAAAATTCAATATTTCAAATTATAACTGATTTTGGATGAATTTAATGGGAATGCAGAGGAAACTTCTCGACACAAGGGCACTGGCCCCTCTGGTCCTCTCCAACCATCCTTGCAGTTTAGATGACCTTCAGGATGCTTGTGGGTTTTATTGTTTTGTGTCTTCGATTAAGTTAGTCAGTGTTTTTAACTTCCACAGCTTTTCATTGATGAATAAGCACTGCTTTGCTCAAGGCACAAACAAATGTAGAAACTGCTCTGACAGACCTTTAGCAAATACCGGTGCTTTACTATGATTTTGGATCAATTCTCCCCAGGAGAAAAACTCTCTTTATATGAAAAAGGGTTATGATAGTTATATTAAAACAGTATGAAAATGCAACAATCAGTTGCGAGGCTACATAAGGGTCAGGGTGGCACTGGCCCACTCAGATTGACAGCTGGTCTACCCAATCAAATGAGAGACGAAACTGTTTTTTGTTTTTTCATTCTGCATACTAGACAATAATCACTCAATAGGAACTGCTTACATGCGATCTTCCAGTTGTGTGCTTCTATTCTATGGGGAAAACACTGCCTCTGTGTGTGCAACATCTAGCTATAATAATGACATTATCTGCTAATACAATAATATTAAATCTGATTGGTTTTTATTGGTGACGTCATATGTAAATGGTATTCGGCCCGTGAGACTTGCACTTGGACCATAGTGCAACCCACTGGGAAAAAAGGTTGAGACCCACTGGTTTAAGTAATCAACTTAAAATGTTGTGTTTATGCTACAAATTATTAAGTTCCTCTAACTCAATGTAGCTTGTTGATGCATCTGTTATGTATGATGCTTAATAGATCACATTTTTATTTTCAATTTAGGCATTTATTTTCAGCTCATTTCTGATCTTTTGATGTGATGCCATTTTTTTTTTTTAACTGTTTGCATCCTCATTATGTATTGTAAAATGATGTACTTTAGGCACTGAGGTCAAGCCTATTTTACCAAGGCCCACTCACTTTAAAATTTCATGTCGACTCGAAAATACAAAAACAGATGTAAACATAACAATTTCGAAAAAATCTGCAGAACTAGGGAATTTGAGCTGCCCGGGTGTAGACATATTGCATATGACCTGCTGTGTGCAGTAGTGGACGTACTGTAAATAATGTATGACTGGCCCTCAGCACAGACAGACAGGAAGTGGGAGCAGGGATGAGTTACTGAACAGCGGTCCTGTTTGCAGCACAGCGGGTGTTCTGTATGATTGCAGCGGCACATAAACAGTGCAGGACTTAAAATCACAGCTTTAGTCTTTAGAAGCCTGCTGAGAAACCGTTTCAAATTAGCGGGCAGTCCATGCAACCGGCTTTTCAAGTGAAGTCCCCTGCAGGTTCGGAGGATATATTGAAAATTGTTGATATGTAGTTGTTGTGATTTCTGCTTGAGATCAAGCTAGAATATCATGGAGATGATAAAACAACATGGTGAGTGCTGCAATGATTTTATGCACGTTTCTAAAAGATCATCTCAGACTAATTTTGCGATGCTTCCTTGTCTCAAAATTTGTGGGTCTGAGAGAGATTTTATTTGGGGGATATGAAATGTCTCTATACCTGACATAGGTGACACAGGGGAAATCACAGCCGACTCTGTGACAGTCCCGGCAAAGAACAACACACTTTTTTTCAGCCAATCAAAAATTCTCTCTCTCCACAATCATTAGGCATTCAGAATTCACTGACATGTCTTGAAACAGCATGGCATCTGTTACAGCTCGTTTTTAAAGTGATAGAAAATTAAGGCATATTTTACCCTGATGTTGAATGCACTTTTTTCTTTTTAAGACCAATTTTTAAAAAACATCATTCTCACGATCATCCATATACTGCATAGCTCATCCATTATAGCTTTTTTTAAAAAAAGATGCAAAAGTATCTCAGAATGATCCCATGTGTGAGCGTATATTCCGTGTTCTGGGGGCATACGATCAGGTTTGGTGAAAAACAAGCCGGAATTTAATGTATTATTTAAAGAAAATCCTTGGCCGTTGGTCTTCTGTGCAGGGCGCGCGTTCGTGACACTATTAGCGCCGCAGTTCACTCCGACTCGCCCAGAAACGACACAGAACACTTGAAAAATGATGAACAAAAACGTGACGTGAAATAAAATCTTTCTTCTCTGAGGTGAATGTATCCGTTGTGTTTGTCGCAACAAAAAGTTATCACGTTCACATGTGTCAACTGTCATTCTGACTATCATCAGACAAATCATCAGATCCTACTGTATAATTAAATATATTTACTAATATTTTCTGCTTCAATATATTTTAAAATGTCATTTATTCCAGCTTTCAGGAGGTTCAGTGTCATATGATCCTTCAGAAATCATTCTAATATGCCGACTTGCTGCTCAAGAAACATTTCTAATTATCATTGTTGAAAACAGTTGTGCTACGTAATATTTTTGTAGAAACTGATACTTTTAGTTTTATTTGATGAATAGAAAGGAACAGCATTTATTTGTAACATAAACTGCAAAAGGAGCAGCTCTGCTCAGTGTGGACCAGTACTGTTGCCCCCATCGCGTGCCAAGCGTAGCGAAGCCGAATCTAAGAAACAGAGGAAGGAATTAAAAATTCAGTTCACGCACACAATTGCTCCTCTCACTGGAGCGATACTTTGTTACCACTCTGTCAGAGCCGTGGAGAGAGAGTTTGGTGTCTGAGTGGGTGCCAAGGTTTTTACTGTCGATTATCTACCCTGGAAAAGACAAGGATGATACACAGCAATTACAACCGTTGAGACACCTGAGACATGCTCAAAGCTCAGCTCATCTTTCCTAAAGGCCTCTCATTAGTCTTTGGAGATCGTTTCCTCTCCCAAACAAAAGGAGATTTCTTGTAAGAACTGGGATGGCGGGATGGAGGGATGGATGGATGGAAGTGACCAAAAGTGATGTACAGCCGAGTAAAATTGACATCTTCACTCTTTATTCAAATATTATTTAAAATATGTAAGATTTTGTAAGCATATTGCATAACTGTGATTGGAGTGATTTGTTTTATAATGCAATAACGCAATGAAACACGCCAAATTGTGCATTTTTTGGCATAATAAAATAAAACTTGCAGCTGTAGTTCGCTTTTTTATTTATAAAATAATACTTACTAATAAATACTATTTACATACAATTAATTATCAATATATTTCATGTCTATTTGGAGTCCTTGAGTCAATATTTTTGTGATATATCTGACCATTGTCCCATTAGTCAAATTATATACTAGCAGTACACTTTTCCTTACTTAAATTTTAATATGCCATAAGAGTTTATTGTTTATCGATTTCTTTTCATCCACTCATCCTTATGTGTGGCTGAAGGCCCAAAATGTTCTCGCATATCATTAAAAGACCAGATTTTGGTGGAAACGGGAGAGACGTCAGTCTTTTTCCTCACACAAAGCGATCATACGACTTCAGAAGATTTGGAAAACAGCACCCAAGTTTTATATGGATTATTGCTATGATACTTTTGTGAGTTTTAAGCGTCATGAAACATTTCCAAAATGATACGGTTTTCATGAGGGTGATAAATTACACCATTTTCTATTAATTTAGCTAATATTGCTCCTGCAAAACTGCATTCATTTTAATTTAATGATTGATTTTTAAAAGCAAATTTCTATTATGTAAACGCTTTATGTATTTTTGCCCCACAGAAAGAAAAAATATACTCTTTCTTGCGTATTCTTTCAAACATGTTCACAGTCCTCATCTATAAAACAATATGGGGCAAGGTCAAAGACGTCAGACAGACAAGGTGAGGCAGGTGTAACATAAGCTACGGATCACAGGAGGAAGTGATTCTTCTTCAGTGAATCATTTACACAGTCTGGCATCTAATCCTTGCCAATTTCCTTCATTTGCATGATTATCTCGCTGTCGGTCAGACTGACACAACCACACGTTAAAGGAATATACAATGGAACTCTATGGGCCAGTGTTTTTATCTGTATCTAAAACTAAAACCATTAAAGGGGTCATTACATTCATTTTTTTTTTTTTTAAATGGTTCACTTACGTTGTCAATATTTTTGCACACACACACACACACACACACACACACACACACACACACACACACACACACAAAAACATGCTGAAAAATTATTTTCAATCTTCATTTTTAAGGTGCGGCCATTTTTGGAGCTTGATGTCATAAATGCTTTGTATATAATATTGATAAAACCTTTAAACAAAGTTTGTTTGAAACATTGTCTAAATGTTTTAAGCGATGAAACTTGCAGGATGTTTTAATGTACAAAGATCTCTTATATATCAAAAGATCAAGCATTTGACTTACATCATGAAGCATTTTGCTTAATTGAAATAAAGCTGAAATAAAACATAAATAGATTAGATGATAAACTTGGAACTATCTGGAATAATCTGATTATAAAATCCAATCAATTGACCTTTCACTGGCAATTTGATTGACAGGCGATCTGACCAATCATAACCCCAAATCCACCATTTTGTCTGACAAAGCAGTTAGTAGATTAACGTTGGTGAACTTGGTGAAAAATTGTGTGTACTCACGTCTTTCCGCGCTTGAAACATTCCTTCTGATGTTCATTAATGTTTATTTGATGCTATAAATGAACTAGTATGAAGAGATGATCGGTTCACGAGCCGCTTGAAGGAGCTACAGCGATCTGTCACGACACATTAAAGAGCCACTACACGCTATTTGTTGTTTACACTTTCATATCAAAAGTAACATGCTCTGTCTTGTCTGTCGACACGTTGTCAGTGTCTCTTTGATGTATTTTTCACTGCGTGAGAACATGATGTGTGGCGTGAGAGCGCATGACTTGTTGGACATAGAAACAGTAACTAAAGGGGGCGGGTCTTTGCGAAGGGTCAATTGGAACAAAAAAAGAAATAAATAAATAAAAAATGGCAAAAGCAAAATTTCACATTTCTTTTAAATCCCCTGGAAAACCTTGTCCAAGAAAAAGTTTTGACAAGTCGAAATTATTTTCTGTCCTTCTTGGCTTGGATCCTGATGATAGAGTTTGTTGTATTTACCCTGAACATTGTTTTAAGACAAGCTGCCTTCCATCTCTCACTCCTTCACGGCCGACAGCAGTAAATCAAGTTCATTCATTACTTCAAGGTGCTGCAGGAGTTGGAATCACATCTACACGCCGAAATGTGTTCCTCAGGTAATGATTTATACATGGATCTTCCATATGGTGGGGTGGGAATTTGTTTAAAAAGCAACTGAGTAATGAGATTGCAGGGCTGGTTAGGGACTGATAGTTGTTTTAGTGAAACGGCAGATGTTCTGGTAACAAAAAGATGCTTTTATGCTGCACATAAAGGGAGTTAGAGTGAGAGAAAGACGAGGGAATGAGAACATGGAAGATGATAAATAGAAAGCCAAACTGTGGTGATACGCGCAGAGCTTGACTGATAAAGGAAGTACGGTAAGCAATATTTGTTGGTACTAGGAAGAAAGACTCACCGGGGCAGCAGCCAGCCAGCCGTACTTGTCCTCCGTGCGGTTCATGTCTCGGTCGAAAGCGTACAGCTGCTGGTAACGCAGGTGATCCATGTCCAAAAGGTTGAACTGCCGGCGGGCGTAATGATAACTCTCATTGTTGCCGATTCTTGGAAAATCCAGCCATTCTGGATGGCCAAACTCATTGCCTGCAATTAAACACAACAGAGAAGATAGTTCCTCACAAATACATGTGAAAAAAATTATTCAAAAAGCAGTTGGTTTGAGTGTCTAATTCAAATACAAATATAAAATTCAAGTGAATGGCTGCCGCAAAAACCACACAGCGATTGTGATGGTGATCCATATGACTCAAATGGATGAATCAATGACGAGTGACGCAGGTTCATTGTGAGGTTCACATGAGAAGCACAGAGGACAGCCATTTCTCGAGCGAGCTTCAAAATGCACTTAGGTCCAGAAGCAATGATTTATCGTTAAAAATATTAGTGTTTTTTCTAACACCCACCTGTCGTTTCATTCAGCAGACATTTATTCATCCATTAGGGTCACGATCACTGTGTGTGGTTTCACAGGCGTCAATCGAGTGGCAGACATTCATTATATGGACTCACAGAGATGGGTTATTTTCATAAAAATCTTCTTGTGTTAATCTAAAGAAAGAAAGTCATATACATATGGGATGCCATGACCATGAGGGTGAGTAAATGATGAGAATTTTCATTTTGGCCAAAATGGGCTTATAAAAAATAATTTTGAAATCGGTGCTTCCTGACTAGAGGTAGGTTCCTTTTGCCAAATAGGTAGGAAAACTTCAACACCCATAATGCACTAGGCATTGAACTTGCCGTTCAAGGCGACTTCCATCAGTTTGCTATGAATGCGCTTGACTAGAATCAAATGCTGCTTTGCTTTAGTAGGAAATACTTCTTAGCAAACTTTTAGTCATAATGCTGTCGACCTGTACTGTTCCTGGCTGCAAGAATTCACAGAGTAAACGTTTAGCGGGAGTGAATTACTTCCAGTTTCAAGTGAAAGATTAAGCGTTCTGTAAGCAGCAGTTTCTGAAAAACATCCAAGGATGACCATAAACAGTGTTATGCCAAATGGTTGGGAAAAACTTTTGCCTGTCTGTCAGTTCCACCTGAAGCAAAACGCTGTTGCATACAGGTAAGAAAGCTGTTTCCATTTTTACCATAATGCTGTTTAAAGAGTAGACAAAGTACAAGACATTTGTCAGTGATAAACCCACTCCTACAATAACTGTTAATAACAGTCTGTTCGACTGTCCATGGGTGATACTAAATATGCGAGTATAATCTGTAGTCTTCACAAAAGTCCTGGAGCTGTCTAAAGTCTGCAGGATGCTGAGTTTTGAATCATTCAGCGGACTTTGTGCTGACAAATAAATGAATTTCTTGGTCTAGGTAACACGGAGAATGAGTAAACATTGTAATACAGAGCGGGTTGAAAATCAGAAAAAGTTACACTTAAAAGTGAATGAAACCAGTCGTGACAAAAACAAAAAATCTTATATGGTCAAAAGGCATTAAACCTTGCTCTGTAAATGCCGTCTTAGATTGGACAAGGGACCCAAAACCATATTTATGGACCAGACTTAAAAATAACCACCAAACAAGGCCAAAGCAAGTAAACTGGCCTTACCTCAAACCTTTCCCTTCTCAAAGCCCCCTCTGCACTTCAAACCCACTGCCATAATCAAACCAAGACAAGAGAAGAGCTCAGCTTCAAGATCTATTCCCAGAGCGTTTTTATTTTAGTTTATTTTCTAACAAATTAATGAATGCTAAATGAATTCGCAGGCCCTTTATTCATAACATTACTGAAAGAACAGAGTGAAACACCACAAACACACAAGCATAATGAACCAGGAGACAAAAAAAAGGACTGAATAATGCATTATGAAATGCAAAATGACCTTGTCTGAGGGTTAAGTAACAGGAATAGAAGAGACTGCCTTTTGATGTACCGCTTTTTATGTCTCTCAATACACTATATGAGAAATTGGCAAGTTTTTTTCCCTCCAGATTTAAGTAGGCCTACATTATATTATATAACTATCTCTAGGGTCCAAAATGAACTTTTAGTCAACTGCCAACTACAGACAATAAAATATTGTTATATAATACGTTTAAAATATATTATATAACAATATATAATAATATATTTTAATTACATTTTTATTAAAAATTTTCAACCCATATTCTTCGCTTCTACACTGACATAAAAATGTGAACATTTATATTTATTTTATTAGCTTAATTCAAGGATTGGTCAAGTTTTGTAATACTCAGAAGAGAGTTATTATCTAAAAGTAAAACTATTAAAATATTTTTAAATTGAAATAAAGTTGAAATAAAACAAAAAAAAAAAATTAGAGAGGAAAAAAACTCAAACTACACTTACTGAAATAAGTTTAAACTGAAGCACTAAAATTGCTATCTAAAAATTAAATTAAACCCAATAAATAATATTAATAAAATATTAAAAAATATTAAAATGGACACATAACAAAATTAGAATTAAAAAAAAAAATTAAACTAAATTTAAAAAATGTAATATATATATATATATATATATATATATATATATATATATATATATATATATATATATATATATATATATATATATATACACAAAGCCAATTCAAAATATTAATAAAAAAAAAAAAACTATACTAGTATATAAATAACACTGATTCAGGTGCTCCATAATTTATTTAGCTGTCATAAATTCATGTGTATAAATATTTTTGGTTCTAAATATTTTAAGCAAAATTTTACAGTCACTGTTTGTGATTGACACATTTTGGGTTGTGTCTCACTCTTTTTCTCCTGCCATTTTTCATAACCTGCTGCTTGACAGTCCCCCTAACATTACTGACAGCAAAAAATTACCTAAACCAAACTGTGTGTCATCAGAGCTGAATTTAGCAACACAAACAGAGCTGGCAACCGTATTCTGCCGCTGTGTGGATCAATATTTAGTCATATCAGATGTTAAATGGCCTTTACTAAAAAAACAAAAAACAAACCCACAACAACGGAGTATATGGCAGGATCACAACAGCAGGGTTTGTGTGAATTCCAGCACTCTGAGGGCACGATGATCTCAGCGATGAGCTGATTCGGGAGCAGATGGCAGTGGAGATCACAGACAGGACTGGAGAGGAGAGCCAAGGAATATATTTGCAAGCGGAGCGTGAGCAGTGGAATAAAAGGCAAAGAGAGCGTTGTGACAGTCTTGTCAAGCGGAGTGATGAGATAATGAATCCGTCATCAGCTGACAAGACAACATCATAAAACAACAGTTGGGTAATTGAATTCCGAGGAGGCGCTTTGACAAGCAAGAGAACAGAGACACAACAATGGTGATGAGGTAAGTTGTTTATTCAGACGAAGAAGGAAAGAAACAAGAAGATGAAAATAAAAATGGATGCCTGGATGAGGTGGAATGGACAAGGAATGACAGTGCTTTCTAATGAAATAAATTATGTAGCTGTAAAAGTGTCAAAGCATAAGCAAACAAGGAGGAAGTACACGTACTGTGAAGGGATCGACAATGAGAATGGCCTGAGGTCAGCATTGGAGATGTTCGGGCCTCAGACGGATCGTCCACAGTCTGTTCACTGACTGAATTATGTAAAAGTTCACAAAATTTAAAGCGCTTCAACAATCTTGCAAGCTCTAAGCCAATTTGGTGGATTTATGCAACTTCAGTGTGTCATAATCCCATTTAAAAGATAAAAAAAACATTTTAATATATATATATTATATTTATTAGATATATATATATATATATATAGATATATATATATATATATATATATATATATATATATATATATATATAAATAAAAATTTAAAATTTTTAATACAGAATATTTATTATATTTTACTATTTTAAAAGTGGTATTTTACAATAAATAAAAACAACATAATATAAAATTATGCTACTTTTACAGTTTTGAACAACTCTCAGTAGCCTGCTATAATAGAAAAACATTTTCATTACTGTAATAAAAGAAAAGACACTGATATATTATATTATATTACATGTTATTTTGTTATATTATATAGCAATATTTCATTTTGAATACTAAATATTTAATATATTTTAAAAGTAGTAGAATATTAATGTTTACATTAAATATTACAACAATTAAAAAATGTCTGCATTTACATTTTTCAGTTTTTTCTTTTTAAGGCTTGCAAAAAATGTTAGCAAGACAAGCAGCATTGTATGGATCCCCTAAAGGGACATGGTGATGGAAAAAAAATATATGAGATGGTAGGGAAAATATGTAAATGCTTTTGAGTTCACTCGCAAATGTTTTGCGTCCCCCTGAGAAACTTTGCATTTGTTTGCAAAGTGTTTGCGTTCCCCCGAGAAACATTGTGTTCACTCATAAAATGTTTTGCGTTCAGCTTGAGAAACATTGAGTTCACTCATTTTGAGTTCGCAAAATGTTTGCGCTCTTTGAGAGTGAGCGCATAGTTTCTCGGGGGAACGCAAAGTTTGAAATATATTTTTTCCACCACTATGTCCCTTTAGGTGCTCCGTAGCAGTGTATATACTATTATAGTATTTATTTATATTTTAAATGAGCTCTTATTTCCATGTTTTCAGTTTAATTTTAGTTTCCGTTTTGTTACGTGACGTTGTCATGTTATTAGTTTTAAATATTTCTATTCAGATTTATTTTTATTTCAGTTTTAGTAATTTTAGCACTTCAACTGATTTCATTTAGTTGCCAGCTTTCATCGAATGTATAGTTTATTTTAATTTCTTATTTCAAATAGCGAAATAGTTCTAGCAAACAATAACCAGCAGAAAAGAAAAACAACTCTCATAGTTGAGCCCTGTGTAGTAAGAGCCGTATAGATGATCGCAAATGCAGGAAAATCCCTAGATACAGTCATGACTCTTAATTTGAAAAATACGATGGGACATTAAGCAGGGAATTAGAATAATAACAATCACAGCAGGTAAAATATTCTCCCATGACGATGGCTGTCAGCAAACTTCCAAGAACTTCACAAAGCGGAAAGTCAAGCTCATAGAGAATATAGTCTGTTTGCTGCATGGCTTTACATCATGCATGACAATCGAATCTGGAGTTTATTCAACGCATATATTTCACAACAGGATTCATTCACAGATGTGTAAGAGAGGTGGATTCCACATCCTCCTTCATTAATGTAGCCAGATGTTCCTTCTCTTAACGACGGGTAAATCTCACAATATCTGTCAAGAACATGTCCAGATCATTTTCAACAACAACTCAAAATAATAAGTGCCATTAAGCTTTTATGTGTTGTCACAATTAAACCCTTTTCCCCAACTCTCAGTGGCCTGCTATGATGCAAAGCAATACACGAAACCCTCCAACATTTCTCTTCTTAGACTTCTAATTCGTGACCGGTGTTTTGTTTTGCTCTATCCTCTAGCGCTTCCGCATTCGTCATTGCGTCATACGTCGGGTCAGAGGTCGCTCTTCCGCCGGAACCAGACTCGCGTACGCCAGTTGCCGGAAGGCAGTCATTATAGTTTATAAAGATTTAAATATGGATATTTTTCTTATAAAAACCCATTAATTTGCTTCAGAAGGCTTTTATTAACCCCCTGGAGTCGTATGGGTTACTTTTATGATGGATGGATGTTCTTTTTTTGGGCTTCAAAATCTCGGATACCATTCACTCCCATTATAAAGCTTGGAAGAGGAAGGATATTTTTAAATATCCTCTGATTGTGTTTGTCTGAAAGAAGATAGTCATATACACCTAGGATGGCTTGAGGTTGATTAAATAATGGGATAATTTTAATTTTTGGGGCGAACTGACCCTTTAAAAAAAACATTGAATTTTCAGCATCTTTACTCCAGTCTTCAGTGTCACATGATCCGTCAGATATCATACTAATAAGCTGATTTGCTGCTCAAGAAACATTTCTTAATATTATCAATGTTGAAAAAAGTTGTGCTGCTTAATATTTTTGTGGAAACTGATATATTTTTTCAGGATTCTTTAAAGCTCAAAAGAACAGCATTAATTTGAAATCTTTTTGCTCATTATAAATGTCTTTACAGTCACTTTTGATCATTTTAATGGCCTTCATGAATAAAAATATTAATGAAAACTTTAACCCCGAACTTTTGAACGGTAGTGAACATGCTGCTTTTTTACTACGATGGGAAAAAAAAGGCTTCTATAGAAATATGACTTGCGCATTTCTTTGTAAGATTTACCCAGTTATCACTCATTCGATACTCATGACTTGCTGGTTCAGTTTCCTGAGATAAAACGTGCCTGACAGAGTATTTAGCAGATTTGCAGAAAGAAAAACAAATCTTGAGCCATACACACGACGGTGGAATTTGAAACCGACATTAGTTTATTTAAAGGTGGTCAAACATGAACAGCGGCCCTTCAAAGCATCTGATACCTTGAAGCCGCAAACCAGTCAGAGTCGGAGTGCTGTATTGTGGCTCAGGCCTCATGCTGGCAGCTGAGATTCCCAATTGACACACACACAGACAAATTCAATGCCAGGGAAAAGAGTGTGTAATACAGTTTGAAATGAAGCAGAAGGTGTATTCAGAGCTTAGTGTTTGCTTCGTCATGGTGAAGTGCTTCAAAGTCAGTTTTTGATTAAAAGTTGGATATAGAGCCGTAGAAAAACGCCCCATGGTCAAAGTTGTACAGCTGCTCAATTCAGAGCTGATTTAATAGAAACAGACGGTGAAGTGCGCGTACATAACTACAGTAAATCATTACGAGTCTGTACAGGTTAGTAATCACAAGATCAAATCTCGCTTGCAACATTACCCAGTCCCAATTCATCTATAGGCCTACTATCTTTTATTATACACCATATTAAACTATGCCAAGCTCTTCGTATTCAGGTTCAGTTGTGGTAGGATTTAAGCACAGATTAAAAAGTTAGTGATGCAGCAAATCAAAACGCTTACAAAAAATGTTCAACTG
This sequence comes from Zacco platypus, assembly GCA_038088235.1. Lineage (NCBI taxonomy): Eukaryota > Metazoa > Chordata > Actinopteri > Cypriniformes > Xenocyprididae > Zacco > Zacco platypus. The sequence goes on from CM076076.1 coordinate 29,042,750, forward strand.
ACAATGAAAATGTGTTTTCTGACAAATATTTTCGAATAATATTTATTCAGGGTTAGTTGCGGTAGGATTTAGGTACAGCAAAATATCGTGACAACTTATTAAGAAGAGGCGACAACTTCCTTTTAAATTCAAAACAGACGACAGTCCTTCAGGCCTGCTGGTCTTTCAGTTTAATGCACTAGACATATTCGAGAGCTGCCCTTGAAACAAGGTTGTCTGGAAAACCACGCAGCCATTAGCATACGCAAACACTGAGCTAGATGAGATGATCCTTTTAAAATGTGATTCGGGATTAATCCTGATGACCTATAGCTGAATCACATACAACCCCGCTTTCAGAGACCAATTAGTTTAGTAGTTTATCCTCCCCTTCCATCTTACACAAACACAACACACATTTAAAGCCGAAAGCAAGTCGACTATTAATGTTAAATAAATCTATAATGGAAATACAGTTACTGGGGCTTTTATCATGACAAATATCAAAACAGGCCAACAGTCATTTGTTTGGGAAATGGCTTTGGACTTCATCACTACCGTAAGCTCCCAGTCAATTATGTTCCTTCCCATATCTCTCTCTCTAATTTTTTCTAACACTCTGTCTGTATCTTTTATGTATTCTCCTCTGTTTCAGGTCTGTCTTAGAGAAATAGGGGAAATGTATTAATTATTTGACAAAAACTTGCATCTATATATTACCATTTTACTGGGTTACACATATTTGAGAACTTTTAGCTATATTTTGCACACATTGCCTATTTATATGTATGTATATGTATGTATATGTATGTATATATATATATATATATATATATATATATATATATATATATATATATATATATATATATATATATATATATATTTATACACATACACACACACACACACACATACTGCGACGAGCTGGGCGGGCGAGAACCTTGAGGGAACGGCGCGAGACCGGTGACGCGAGTGATAATGAGCGTCAGCTGCGCACTACACCGGTCTCGTATCTCTCACTGTACTCGCTCCTCTTTTATGCTTCTGGAGCTCCTCCGTGAGAGATACGAGACCGGTGCAGTGCACAGCTGACGCTCATTATCACTCGTGTCACTGGCCTCGCGCCGTTCCCTCACGGCTCTCGCCCGCCCTGCTCGTCACACATACATGCATACATACATACATACATACATATATACATACATACATATATATATATATATATATATATATATATATATATATATACATATAAAGTATGAACTGAATGTAATGTTTTCAGGCACTTGACTGCATAATTGCAATTAATTAAAAATGTATTATAATTGAACTCAAACTTAAATGGGACATATCATAAAAATTTGACTTTTTCCGTGTTTGAGTGATATAACCGAGTCCCGGTGCATCTACACAGAAAACGTGAAAAAGGACAACTCAGTAACTTGGAATCAGAGTCAGTGTATTGGAATCGTGGGCTTGAGGACAGGAGCATTAGCTCATTTGCATTTAAAGGTACACACACTAAATAAGCGCGTTTTTTCCCCCACCCAAAAATAGGCAGCTAAAACACGGTATAATAAATAAAATCCATGGGGTATTTTGAGCTGAAACTTCAGACACATTTTGGGGACACATGAGACAGATTACATCTTGCATAATACGTCATTTAATGTTAACTGCACTAAATTCTTCAGCAGTTTTGATTGATCAAAAGCACGGTTTGAATACAGTCAGTCATCGCACTGTGTTTCTGAAGGTGATCCAGAAGTTTTTCTCCATCTCTGAAAGTCAAGCGTATATTCATCTCACTCTCCACCTGCTGATTTAATGATGAAACCACTGAGCCGTTTCATTGCTGCCTCACGAGTGTGTTATAATGTCGAGTCTCTGCCTCACAGCACTCATCTTCTTTTTGCATTGCAAACATGGTCGTCATCTCTTTGTGGCCTTTTACTTTGCAAGCATCTTCTGCCACTAGAGAGTAAATAGATGGGCTTCGCAGAGTTGAGGGTAGCTCGAGCTCAAATTGATTTGCTTGCTCAAACAATTTGTTCTTGCCTTGCACTGGCTAAATGACTTCACTGCCATTGATCCATTGACATGACACATCGTCCTGTATTCACCATTTTTTTGTCTTCTCGTTTTGGCTGATTGGTTACCTTCATTTTATAAAGACCATGAAAAGCCAACTTTAAGGGATTTTCTTTATTATTTTATTTAAATTTTTGTAATTAAATATGCATGTATGAGGCAAAAGCCTAACATTCCTATTTGATGATTAATTTGAAGTTTTTAATGATCTTTTTATGTCATTTATTTCAGGAATAAGCATGTCAGAAACTTGGATAATGCATAGCACTTAATCCCTGTTGTACTAAAAGTTTAATTGGGAGGAATAATTCAAGTCTAGATCAATTTTAATGATCCCGAGACCCAGCGAATTTTGTCCTCTGTAGAGGGCATTCACTTCTACATGCCACTGTTTTATATCCTGGACTTTACTACTTGAAAATAAATAAAATAAAATAAAATAAAAAATAAAATAAAATAAAAAAATAATTTATATTACATATAAAATTTAAAAATAGAACATTAAATATATTAAAAAAAATAATAATAAAATAAAATATTTTTGTTTTTGACATAAAATAAAAAAGGCTCTTGATGTCTGCACTTCAACCTCTCAGAGCTGAACCAAGCATGTTTTTATTCAAGCAAACATACCTGCTGTCTCTTTACATTTCACATTCTTCTAGCCCTTTGGCTGTTGGGGCTTAACCGACTGAAAAATATATATTCAGCTGGGGCACAACACCATTAGGTGAGTATTTTCACTCTGGAGACAAATGCTTTTTACAGATATACTACAAGTGAAGAGTAGAAAGTGTCCACATCAGGCAGTCCACATCTGTAGCTGTCATTACTGTTAGTGCTATTGGCAGAACAAGAACAGCAGTAAACAATAACAGCACTCCAGTGTGCATCATGGATGAATCTGGCCATATGCTCACAAACACACGGTAATCTGAGGGGTTTGGGTTGTGTTTATGTGTGATATGAATATAGACTTGGCTCTGTCTCTTTTAAACTGAACCGGTTCATTGAAGATTCATACAAGTAATATGGGTAGTACAGCGCCAGCACCTGGTCAGCAGGTGGGGCTAGTATACTGTTTGGGCTGACTATTGACCATGCTGACGGTCACTTCCAGCAATAATTACTACTTCATAAATATTACAAACAGCTGTAATTATCTACTGATGATGTGTCAAGCCAAAATGGAGCTATTAAATGGAAGACAATGTTGATTGGAACTAAAAGTTGGAATTAAATATGAAAATGGAGCCAGACCTGAAAGAGAGCTTGCTAAAACAATGCCTAAAAAAGCTATTCAGCAAATGGTTGAAACATCATGCAGCTTTCAGAATTGAAGAAATGTGTGAAAAAAGTTGCAAAAATGGCATTAATAGGTTTGCAAATTAAGCCAAAATTAAGGGCAAGCAAGGTTGGGACCGAGTTATTGTTCGTAGTTATTGATAAACTAACATTATTTTAGATTATGATAAATGATGCAGTAATATTTTCATTTTTGGATACAATCAAGATTAAAATCTCTCAGTTGGGACAGGACAAAATCACCATTTTGCATGCAGATATTGCAGGAACGCAGGCAACATTCGACTTTTCGTAAGTTATTTACAATAGTTTATCTAACAGTTGAAACAAAAGAAAAAAACAACAAAAAAACCATGGGATTTGTGTACGTAATGCTAAAAAAAATGTAATGGGACACCAAATTCATGAAAAGTGGCAGCAAAAAAATAAAAAAAGTTGATCTAACTTACTAAATCTGTTTGCGGGGCAAGAAACCTTGACTAATATTATCAAAGGACATTTTTTGGGAGTTTTCTTATCACCTGTTTTTTGCTGTTACATTGTTGCAAACATAATGCATCAACATCTTGCACATGAAAACTAGTTGTTCAAAAATTAATGCATCTGCAAGGACTAACCCATGAAGTTCAGGTAGCCCTCCCCTCCCAGGCCGTGGGTAAGCAGTCGGATCATCTTGTGGAGCTGGATGCCCCGATCAATAACGGAGTTCATTGGAATCAAAGAGCTCATGTTGGTGTACATATCCTTGTCCATCAGCCAGAAGGCCAGCGTTTTGTCTCCCACCAGGGCCTGACAGAACAAGCAAATCAACAATATGAGCACGAACGCCACATTAGGTGAATTGTTTGCTGGTTGATGAATAGCTTTTGATTGGTTGCTCTTGTAATGGGGGGGGGGGTAATGGGGAACAACTATAATTCGTCTTGTGCTAAACAAAAAACGGCATATGGGACCATAAAAAACAAGACTGAAATATGGTCTGATTGTAATAATGCAAAACTGCATGCTAGCATAGACCGTATAACTATACACTAGCTTAATTCGCTTAAAATATCCGTAAACCAAAGTATGAGCAATAGCAATAGTGACGTTTGTCACCACTTAAAATGTTTGTCATGCTAAAATTGTCACTTTTTTTGGATTGGAGTGAGAAACAGGACAAAATGAAGCAGTTAAAAGGGGACACACATTTTTGATTCGAACCACCATCACCCACATGAGCACCAGAGCTCAATATGTTGCAATCGCTGAGCCAAGGTCCCGACGTCAGTTAAAATTTTAAAACATCCTATGCAGTTTCACACATCTGCCCATTCAATGGACACTTTATTGCAATGCTAAACAGTCGGTCTATTGATGAAGTGTCAAAGTAAAGTTTTACTAGTTTTAGCACGTTTCAACTCAGACTCACTCAAGTGTCTCATATTGAGTAGCTCAAATCGTTATTCCAAGACCTTGGAAAAAGAACACAAAAGAAAAACAAAGAGAAGAAAGGAAGACGGGAGAAAAACAACAACAATCGCTTCTAGTCGTGGCGTTAGAATGTGTACAAACAGGACGGATGTGTTAATTCCTCATTTCAGCCTCGTCCCTAGAGGACTACAACCTGTTTGACACCTATTTCCATTCCCAATGGCACATCGATTACATTTCCTTTAGTCCGCGCTGGATTAATGAAGGTATCCGGGCGGCAGTACCTGGTCGTGGCTCTCGGCGTAAGCGATGCATCTCTCGCCGTACCGCCTGTTGGTCATGGTGTGCACAATGTTTCCCATGTTCCAATCTTCGTCCTTGAATTCCTTAAGGATCTGAGAATGGAAGAGAATGAATAAATAAATAAATGGAAAACAAATGAACGAGGAGAAACAATTATCTCACAGTTCTTCAGTAACACAAGGCTTCTTATCGTCTATTGTTCAATACTTTGTCTGTCGGTCTTGCTGGATTTCGCGGCAGCCCGGGCGCCGTTTCTACAGTATATGAGCCCATCATACCGCGGTAATGCACTCTACAGTGAGATTATGAAAGAGATTAGGACGATAATGTTCTTGTTTCTTATTATTTGAGCAATATTGATTTTTTTTCTCATCTCAATTTTCTGAGGATGTACTTGCTCTCTTGCCATTTCAGAGAAAATGTTCCTAAATGAGTAAAAGTAGCAACGCTGCTGCTTTAACTTCACTTTTCAGTTGCCGGATAGCAGCTCAGTGGTTTTCTAAACACTGACTTTTCCAGTAAATTCATTTTCCAATGCGTAGCCGTGTAGAATGAACAAAACAATGCTAGAACAGAAGGCTAGACCTGAAATTGAAGTCACTGAAAGTCTTTCCCTCAGCCACATCTCTCATTTGTGCAATTGCAATATGCGCATATTCAATTCACATCCTACATTGCGTGAGTAACACGGCTGGTAGTGGCACAAACCTGATCTAAACAGTGAACTTTAATTTAAATACAGTTCCTGAATTGTATTTCCATACTTCCAGGCTTAATAAATTATTACATAATTAAAACAAACATAATAAAGAAATGAGCAAAAAAATGTCAATATTATATATTTTCCTAAATTGATTCTATGAATATTACTTGCATCTTTCAATATACTAATTGTTATAAAATTAATAAAAATCATAAAAGCATTTGCAAAAAATATCTAATAAATGGAGACCCCTGACAAGGGATACGACCTTTTATCTACAGGGCTACTTGTTTTTTTTACTCTATAACTAAATATTACATGGTGTTGCTTTTTTACTTTTAAATCACCATCATATGTGTAATCATAAAATATCTGGATATTCTGGTTCAGACCTATAAGCATTTTAAAATGATTTCTCTGAAAATTACATTATTTTAACTGCCGCACAATTTTAGGAGGAGTTTGACACAGTAAGTGTATGATTTTGTCTCATGGAAATGGACAGTAAAACACTGGGTTTAAGTTGGGATGCAAATGTACATTCGTTTGAATTAACTACATCTGTAAAAAATCTAATTTTAAATATTCTGACAGATTGACAGATTGATCGGTTGATCTCGGTTTGTTATTTGCTCACTAAAATGTATCATTTGTTCTTCCATTGTATCATAAATTTGTAGAACATAACCCAGTTAAAACCATATATGGCTCTTCACTACCACAGTAAAAAATAAAGTAAAATAAACCTATGGTATGTGCTATGAAAAAAAGGAGCCCAAACAAAAACTTCCAGTAAGCCTAGGGCTAATTATATTCCATTACTCTTCTAATACATTTAATACATTTATAATTAATATGGCAACATTCAATATGAAAATATACCACATTTCTGCCAAAACAGTATTTTTCTACAGTAAATCCATGAGTTGTGGAGTGAAATGTCTTCTAACTGGTTTGTTTCTCACATGATGAGAATGTCAGCACTGTTTCTACTGGCTTTAAACTAGTTTAAATCACAGTCATATGGGGTTTTATAATAGAGATGGAGAATTCTGCAATGAGAGCTCAAAACGCTTCTCACTGGGTCGCGTGATCGAGATCAGCCTGCACTTAAACGCAGCTGCTTTGGGCGTGAACGCTTATCAGGCCGAGCTGATAAATGGTCCGCGCTTCGTGCCGCTTTTGGAGTGTTTGCCCTTTGATGTTTCTCATACGCAATGCAAATGACAGAGCGTAATCAAAGAGGGGTGGGTAACTTTCCAGTAGCATCAGTGCAAGATTTGAGTCACTCGGGCACGAAAAAAGGTCGCAAAATTCGACGAAGTCTGGGGCCGCGATTTACAGTGGATCGCTAATGGTATGTTGGGGCCATTTATAGAATGTGCTTAGCGGGCAACTTACAGGCTCCACACCGGCTCCACTATGGAGACCACTATTTACTAAATATGATAATTTTTAATGAATTTTTACATAATTAAAATATTTATTAAAAAATGTTACATTTATATATAACAAATATTATAAATGTTCTTATACGCATTTCTTGAATATTATTAACATATTTCAATAAACTATTTTGAATAAAGTAGTAAATAATTCAAAATCGTGATAAATAAATTAGCAAAAAGACAAATATAAATTTTTCTAAATATATTTCACTTCAGTAATTCTTAATATAGCATCACACAATTATAAAAATTATAAATAAATGTGAAAATGTAAATTATTATATTATATTATATTATATTATAATTCTATTCAATTTATCAATTTAATTTTTTTTTATTTATTACCAGGCAAAATAAGTTTGGACCTTAACAGAATTAACTGAAATGGTTAAAGGTATATGTAAAATATTTAAAATATGTAAAATATTCAAAAACCACTAGGCCAGTGTTATATATTTTGTTCAGTTGAGTACTTGCAATATCGCAAATGTTTCCAATTCTTTGTAAATCATGAGAAAATTGCAATTTTATCCAAGGCTCCGGGACATGTGCGGGAATAGCCTGTCAATGACGTCATATCCGCGTTACCCTCGGTTTCCACTTTTACTGCCGTAGAAACCATGTCCCATAACAAGACAAGTCCCATAAACATAAACCTCAACTAAAAGAACCAAGAAGATTTTGGGACAAGAAGAGAAATAAACATCGGTGTCGCATTTCCTAAATGGAAAGAACTTCGCAACAAACTTCAACTCGACAGAGACGCCGATCTTGCATGTGTTTTAATAGACAGGTGAATAACTATTTGGATTCCTTTACTGACAGAAAACTTGTGATTATTATATCGATCAACAGTGTTAGACAAGAACAAGACATTCAAACGATAAGACTATGAATATGATGTGAAAAATGGTGATGTTCACTACGAATACTTCAAGGCATGTTATGAACTGTTGGCTGTAATTTTGTTTTAGCGTTAGTGAAATACGTGTCACTTCATCAAATGTGTCAAATGCCAAAATTGCGTAAGAGTTGCGTTCTGTACGAGTAATGTTTATTAAGGACAACGTTATTGCATTTGATTTGTGATTAGTTTGTTGACATTACCATACCCTTCAACCGACGTGATAAACAATATAAATTAATATGAATGTGTTATACATAAATATTAATCAGCCTTTTTGCAAATGTGGGTACGTTCAACTGTACTTTCACTATGATTGTTTTGAACACATAATTCAAGCTACGCCGTTGTTGCTGTTGTTGTTTGCATTGTACGCCCTCTAGCGGCCAAAAATGCTACATATTGCACCTTTAAATTATTAGTGATGATTTATCAAACACTACATCCATATAGAAATGTGAAGGTTGTTTTTTGAAGGACGTATGTAAATGTCATATTATATGAATTTCTTCACGAAAAGCTTACAACCTGCTAGTTACCTTTTGCTTTAAGAACAAAAGATATTCCTAAATTAGTACAGTTAGGTACAGTACTTATTAAGCTCATAATGGGACCTTACAAATGGCTGGACACTCTACCCCAGAGCTGTACGGAACCTCATGAGGGTGAATGAAATATTGATATTATCTTAATTTTTATATAATTAAGGCCCATTCCCAAAAAAAAAAAATCATCTATATGATGAGAGCATCCAATCAACAGCAAGTTGCTGCTGAACAAATCGCATCTATAGCGTTTGTTTATGTTACATGGTGAGATATCAGGAAAGCTGTATGCTAATTAAAAACAATGTTGTGATGATTGAGGAAGTCATTAAAGCAGCATCTGTCACCTCACATCTCTATCACCCTATGAACGAAAAGAGTCAACATCCTCTGCTCCTAAACCTGAGACTTTTCGCACCACAATTCATCATCCAACTCTCACTCAAACGCCTTCCAACTCTTACTTTTCAACTGGCTTTTCACCCCTAGCCCTGCGATGGTACGCACATCTCATCCTCTTACAGCGAGAAGATTTCACTGGAACGGAACAGAGATGTTCAGCTTGTGGGAAGACGGAAAAACTCAATAACAGCGTGTCCAACACAAACTTGAAAGCCTGTCATGAATGCAACTGTTTATTTCGTGAAAAAGGGATGTGACTCAAACACCCTCCTTTTATAGCACAAAAACAACTGCCTCCTTTTGTGAAAAATGTCTACTTAATTGTACTGAATGTGCACATCTCGTGTACTTTGAATCTTAAAATCATCTTTTTTAAAAAAAACAAAAAAGTTTACAGATCAAATAATATTATTGAAATAAAAGGCCACTTAAGTGCGCTTAAATAGTCACTGTTTTAAGTGTAAGTGTTAAACAACACACTTTGTAATAAATGACAAATTAAAGTTGTACATTTTAAGTCACTATATACAAAAAATATTTTATGCTTTAAAGAAGTACACCTATTTTGATGGTTTGACTAACATACATGTAAATTTATTCATTTTAGTTATTTATTTTAAATGAACTGTTTGGTTTTACATTTAAAAGTTAATATATTTTAAATTGGAACCTCATTAATACAAATGCTTAATTACAAAATATATTTAAATGCATGACATACAAGTTTCAATAGACATTAAAGTCAATTTTAGTTTGTCATGAATGCTTGTTTGTACATTCCTCAGTACACTTTAACCATATTTCAAAGACAATAGAAGTAAAATTACTATAAAATCACATGTTAAGATGTACTTCAAACATTTAAACTATAATCCATTTTCATTTAAAGGCACAATATGTAAAATATTTATATTAAAATATCTAAACCGCTTGCACAGTGTTACATATTTTGTTCAGCTGTGTACTTACATGATTCTAAATGTTTCCAAGAATTTGTTAATTCTGAGAAAATCACAATTTTAAACAGTGCCCGTCCCTCTCTTGTCACTTGTGTCTGTCAGTGACGTAATATCTGCTTTATCCCTGGTTTCCGCTTGTACTGCACAGTAACCATGGCTATAGGCGCGAACTAATGCATACGTCTAGCAACACGCTGTTGTTTCATTCAAACTTTATGGACCATGGCAAGCAAACTTTGGGACAAAAGAAGAAATAAAATGAGGGTCAATATCGTTGTGGCGTTTCCAAGATGGCGAGAGCTTAGCGACAAACTTTGACTTGACAGAGACGGCGCTCTTGTACGTTATTAGATGAGATAAGCAAATGTAGACTATAAGACTAATCAATGTTATACAGCTCAACACGACGAAGTGTTAGAATATCATCAGTATGATAATCTAATGATGATCTATCTTACTGTTTAGTCTCATACAGACAACAAACTAACACACAGAATAACATTACAACTTTCAACACACTCAAATGCAGTTTAGTATGATAGTGAAACGTTAGAGTAAGTGAAACAGCGCTGCGTTACCTCACAATTTTAATTCATCAAATAAACTGACCTGTATGAGTAGTATTTCAGCACTTGTGAGTAGTTTGGTAGAATGAAACGTCCTCTGTCCTTTATTGCCACTGATATCTGTCTCTCATTAGATTCTCGCCCCCGCCCTGCTTCATACCACTGTCATGTTAAAACATTCACTCATCCATAAACATTATTTCCCCATAAACATTATTAGATCCATCGGCATAATGACAAGTTCCATGTTCCACTCATTCACTGCGTCATCAAACTACACCTTTGTTTTGGAGAGTTTAGCGAACCCTAGCAGCGAAAAAAATACATATTGTGCCTTTAATTGCAAATAACATGCAATTACAATTAAGTTCACACTTAATTCTTTTGATATATATTATTTCTGTAATAGGCACTTTTTTCACAAGGGTAATAATGGCAAACAATAAAAGCTCCATCTAACAGAAAAATCCTTTACAGTAAAAACAGTAGTTTTACTGACAACAACATCTCAAGATCTCCACATCAGCAACTTTCCAGCAGCAAACAAGGAAGGAAGAAAGACTTTTTTGTATTCCTCATATCACTCATGGCGATCTGTTCATGTTGTGTCTTTACCACACACACACACACACACACACACACACACACACACCCCCTATGCAGTCGAAGGCGCACTGTCTGACTGACAGCAGCGAGGGAAGCCCATGAGAGTGACAGGCAGCCATGTGCTGGGTGAGATTGGGCCTGACAGCTGACTGACACGCAGGAAAACCTTTATATTAGCCCACAGCCAAACAATCAATGGAGAGACAAAAAAGGCAAGGGTGTTGTAACTGTCACTACGGCTGCAATGAAGAGTCTGCTGAAACGAGAACTGAAAGCCATCGCTCTTCATCTTCATCCATCTCTTTAGTTATCACTCAGGGTTTGTTCTGAGAGGAAAATGTCTGTTAGGGAAACCTTTGAATCCCACCATGTGACACCTTCAACACATCTTATATTTAAACAAGGCAGTTGCAGGTTCTTGTATAACCATGTTTATGTTGATTGCAGGTTTCAGGAAAAGAATGAATAATGGCCAAAACAGAAGCACATGCTTGGATAAACAATGCATGACAAACAATAAGATTTCTTTGATGTATAATGCATCAACAGTATTAATTGACCCTTTGCAAAGACCCGCCCCCTTTGTTACTGTTGCTATGTATGACGAGCCATGATTATCTAAATTACTTTTGATATGACAGTTTCATATTTAAAATATTGTAATTTTTTAAAGAACTTTAAGCGAAAAATAGCGTATAGTGTGTCTTTAATGTGTGTCGTGACAAATCGCTGTAGCTCCAAGCGGCTCGTGAACCGATCATCTCTTCATACTAGTTCATTTATAGTGTCAAATAAACATGAATGAACATCAGAAGGAATGTTGTTTCAAGCGCGAGTACACACAATTTTTTAAGTTCAGGTTCACCAATGTTAATCTACTAACTTCCCTGACTGCTTTGTCAGACATAATGGCAGATTCCAGGTTATGATTGGTTAGATCGCCTGTCAATCAAACTGCCAGCGAAGGGTCAGTTATATTTACATTTACATTTTAGTCATTTAGCAGATGCTTTTATCCAAAGTGACTTACAAGTGAGGCAATTAGGGGTTAGGTGCCTTGGTCAAGGGCACTTTAGTCATGGTATCGATGTGGAGAGAGTGCTGTTCATTCACAATCCCCACTTTCAATTCCTGCCAGCATGGGAATCGAACCAGCAACCTTCAGGTTACAAGCCAAACTCCCTCCAATATTATATATAGGCACTGGTACGGATCATAATTATAGGTATATTGTTCTGTTTTATTTCTCATAAATGGAGTTTATGAATTTATTAGAGTGCACTTCAAAAAAAAGAGAGATTATATTGTAGTCAGTCTTATTTCCCTACATCTACACCCACACCTCCCTTGTACAAAACAATTATTGACTTTGTATAACTAATATTAAGGAAAAACTTAAAAACTTAAGAACATGCTCTTGCATTCTGTCTGTGAAACCTTTTAATTGTTTTATGTCCTCTATTTGTTCATGCCATGACAGTCTTTTTTAAGTGTGGTTTGGTGATGTGAGTGTCCTGACCACAACTGACATTTGATTCAAATTTGACCATTAACCGGCTTGTTTTTTTTAATAGTTGACACTAACATTGATACATATTGTCCCTTCGATGTTGGAAACATCTATATTTCCTATACATTTCAATACTTTGAAAGCATTTAAAAATATAGTCTGCTTTAGACGCTTAAGTCAATGGAGTGCCATTAACCAAATGAGAGAGGACGAGTCCCAAAATGGAGCACACTAAGAAATACAACCCCTAATGATTGTGAGGAGCAGAGGGCCAAATGGGAAACGGTTCTTCTCTGTTTAATCTCATGGCTTTACATACCACACAGCTCCCCCACAATTATCATCTGACAGTTTAATTTCTGTCAGATTCTAGATTGTATCAGTCTCTCCGTTGGGTGAGAACTCTCTCATGACCCCGTCTTATTGACACAGAGAAGGAAAATGATTTGATGTAATGCACAATTGCATAGCAACATAAAAACCCACTCACTCGTGTGAGCACAAGCATTGTGAGGGATGAAAAATCTGGGTAACAGCTGCATAAAGGCATCTGAATGACTTTTGTGATGGTTTTTCACAACTACAAAGAATTCGGTTAAAGCTAGGGTAGGTAATTTCGAAACAGTTTAGTAATAGTTAGCATTGAAAGCATAAGATCCCACCCTCCCTTCAGTACGACTTCCAAAGCCACACCTCCTCCAAAACACAGCCTGGAAAGCGTTAAGAGAAACGATGTTAAATTACCTCATGTCTCAAAGCACATAATATTAGAATAACAATGAATGTAAACTGCTCTGATGTACCACCTGATTGCTGCAGATTCATTTCGGCGTTGATGGTGTTGACATAGAAGCGCATAAAAACAAGTTTGAGGATGTGAGCAGCTCCGGATAGAACGTCATGGGTTGCCATCTCTTAATAGTAGTAATTGACCCTTCACAAAGACCCGCCCCCTTTAGTTACTGTTGCTATGTCCGACAAGTCATACACTCTCATGCCACACATCATGTTCTCACGGAGTGAAAAATACATCAGAGAGGACACTGACAACACGTCGACAAACAAAGACAGAGCAGGTTACTTTTGATATGAAACGGTTTCATATTTAAAATATTGTAATTTTTTAAACAATAAATACCATATAGTGGCTTTTTAATGTGTCGTGACAAATCGCTGTAGCTCCTTCAAGCAGCTCGTGAACCGATCATCTCTTCATACTAGTTCATTTATAGCATCAAATAAACATGAATGAACATCAGAAGGAATGTTGTTTCAAGCGCGGAAAGACGTGAGTACACACAATTTTTCAAGTTCAAGTTCACCAACGTTAATCTCCCCTGACTGCTTTGTTGGACAAAATGGCGGATTCGGGGTTATGATTGGTTAGATCGCCTGTCAATCAAACTGCCGACAAAGGGTCAATTGAATGCAGCATAAGCTCATTGTTTTGGTTCAGGAGGAACAGTAAAAGCCAGCTGCTGTTTGTTTGTGGCGCTCTGTGACTGTCTGTCTACAACTCTGCATAGCCTTTTTGCAACGCGCATTCTACACTTTACAATCATTTGGAATTGGAGTCAGATTAAGCACAGAGCTAAAGTAAAATTTAAATTATATTCTAATAAATTAGGTGAACTTCACAGAAGCGCTGAAGAGACCCAAACGCATCATACTGATAGATTCTATTGTTGGGCCAACGGGTGGTCCTTACAAAGTCTTCATTCTTTGGAAGTGCATGCAAAGTGGATTTGCGTTCGCAGCACAGAAAAACTGTCTTCTTGACATGTCGATAATACAAACCAAACTCTTCCAGACCTCAGCTACAACTACATTGTTCGAGGGCGGGTCAAAGTTGATGTTTGCTGGCTGCAATGTAAACCATAGGCTAGCGTTATGCAAATTTGTTACAATCCTAGTGAAGGAAAGAAGACTGGAAGTACTGATGACTCCTTTCAGGCAGTTCAGGCGGTTCTTGCTTTTGGGAGACAATAACTATCTATCGTGCACAACTTTGCAGACCTGCAAACAGCTATATGCACACTACATGAAAGGTAATTTCCAAAAAAAGCATTATAGGGGCACTTTAAATAAGCATTTAAATCAGTATTTAATTCTTTTAATTGAGCTTAAAGTATACTGAACCTGTAATAGTCCTGTAAGGACTGTTTCTTTTTATATATTTTTTTTTCCAAGGAAGAAAAAAAATCATGAATTTAGAATGTTATTAAGGTGAATAAATACTGACAAAAAATAAAGAATTGTAATTTTGGGGTCAACTATCTCTTTAATGGACTTTTATATCAGACCAAACAGCTTGAAATGAAGAGCACCAAAGACAGAGGTGACTTCAGACAAATCCTAAGTTAATTTGTATGTTTAGCTGGGAAACAGAGCCGAGTTTCATTCTCCGGCTGTTCTCGTCCTTGTGAGACGCCAGCATTCTTCACTCCCTCTAATTGTTTCCATTACATTTCAATTTGTAGGACTCGGACAGAAGGGCACTGGCCAAATTAGAGGGCTTTTGTTATGCTATCCATTGGAAGCGACAGCGTTTTGGATTGGTAATCAGATCAAATCAGGCAAACTTGTGCTGCAAGCCTTATCTGCTTCTCTTATTAGGACATCTTAATTTCTCAGAGGCTCTAGGATGTAGTTGGGTAGCCATTACGGGCTCAGAGGTCGGATTAATCAGACAGTTTGGGCGACATTAAAAGCAGGGCTTGGATGTGTGTGTCTATGAGAGTGTTGCTGCAGGTTCAGGAGGTTTGCGCAGTGGAACATCAGTTCTTACTCTTTTAAGATGATCACACAAAACCGGTTATAAACAAGGCCAGGTTATATTTCACCCCAAACTCAAAAGAAAAAAATAGCATATTATGCCTAAAGAAAAAGAAGCATATTTCTACAACCATTAAGATTTGCATAGATGCACTATTTTTATGAGAATTAAAGGGATGGTGAAAATTACCCCATGATTTACTCACCCTCAAGGCATCCTAAGTGTATACGAGTATTTTCTTTCATACGAACACAATCTGAGTTATATTAAAAGATATCCTGGCTCTTCCAAGCTTTATAATGCTAGTGAATGGGGCTCATGATTTTGAAGTCCAAAAAAGTGCATCCATCCAATACAAAATATATCCACACAACTCCAGGGGGTTAATAAAGTTAATAAAGTATTTTATTCTCATAAAAACACGAACTGAGCAGAGCCGGACGATTACGTCACTGTTTTCTCCAGTGTTGATATACATAAATTAACTAGACTAATAACTATTGATCTTTGCAACGGAATAAATCAATAATATATAGAATAATCTGGACAATGACACCATTTTCTTTGGGAGCTGCTGTGCAGCCAAAAATTATTTGCCAATTATTAATGTAAAGATGCTTTGCCACAATTTGCATTGTAGTATAAGTGCTATATAAGTAAGGTGACTTGACTTAATAAAGGCCTCTTGAAGCGAAGCAATTGGGTTTTGTAAGAAAAATATCCATATTTAAAACTTTATAAAGTAAAATAACTAGCTTCCGGCGGATGTTCGATGCAAATCAACTCAAACCAAAAGAGTAACCCCTGACCCGACACATTGAAGAATGCGGAAGTGCAGAGAATAGAGCAAAACAAAACACTGAAATATGTCTTAATAAGTCTAAAATGAGAACTTTTTAAGAGAAATATCAGAGAATTTCGATATAAGAGAAGAGGATTGAGTTTGTTGCCCAGCCCTATTTGTTTGAACCACGAGAGATGTCTAAGCTTACGCTACTCCTACATGCTATACATCGCATCAGAAGTTACTCTTTTGACGCAAGTTGACTTGCGTAGATCATCTTTAGTTTATTCTAGTTATTTAATTTATATTTTATATTGATATTTTTCTTTAAAAAAACACATCACTTCGCTTCAGAAGGCCTTTATTAACCCCCTGGAGCCGTGTGGATTACTTTTAAGATGGATGGTTTCACTTTTTTGGACTTTAAAATCACGAGCCCCATTCACTACCATTAAAAAACTTGAAAGAACCAGGATATATTTTTTAATATAACTCCGATTGAGTTTGTCTGAAAGAAGATTGTCATATACACCTAGGACAGCTTGAGGGCGAGTAAATCATGGGATAATTTTCATTTTTGGGTGAACCATGCCTTTAAGAGCATAATTTTCAGTAACAATGCAAAAATAAACACTGATATATAATATAAAGTCAGCACAAAGTTGAAATAGTATACTTTTCTCTTACAGATTTCTTTTACGAACATTTAAATTCATTATGTTTTATATTAATATTAACTTAAGATGTTTACATGATCTAAAAATATTTTTTTCATTACAGTAATAAAAATACATGCATACATACACTGTGATAGGCAATTTTCTGACGTTTATACATGTTTGTGTATGTATTATGTATACATATACACTACATTATTGATTATATAAATATATATATTTTATATACACACGCACGCACACCGAAACATCCCTCTAAATTACTCATAACAGTATTATTACTATTATTATTAATAATAATAATAATAATAATAATAAGTAAAAAGAAAGCAATAATAATAAAGTATGCCCCATGTTGTTTTTGTGAGATGGTTTGCTGTTGTTTTCGACACACCTCAGAGCAGGGGACCATCTACAACTTCCTTGTAAAAATATATTTTGTAAGGTTTGATTTTCCTGCTAAGATAAAGCTGAGATCAGGCATCCTGCAATAAAGCAATAAAACTCATACTTCAAAGGAATAGGACAACACCCTGCCCAAACTGCCCTCACTCAGCTATGTGACCAGCCCCCCTCTCTCCCCTCTCCCCTCTCCCCTCTCCCTTCTCCCCCCTGATTCAAATCACTGATGTACTCCAAGAATGCATATGTACTATGTATGATGTATCTTGTGAATCTATTATTTTCCAATTTCATGTTTAGTATCATTTTAAATGTCTCAGTGCGATTGGTAAAATGGTCTCAGTTT